>JAGFBZ010001191.1:0-34034 GCA_018398805.1 Hirundichthys speculiger
ACATTTCAGAGTAGTGGGTTAGCATGACAACACATTTTAGAGGGGGGTTAGCATGATAACACATTTCAGAGGGGGGGATAGCATGACAGCACATTTCAGAGGGGGGTTAGCATGACAACACATTTCAGAGGGGGGTAAGCATGATAACACATGTCAGAGTGGATTAGCATGATAAAACATTTCAGAGGGGGGGATAGCATGACAGCACATTTCAGAGGGGAGTTAGCATGACAGCACATTTAAGAGGGGGGTTAGGATGACGACACATTTCAGACGGGGTTAGCATGACAACACATTTAAGAGGGGGGTTAGCATGACAACACATTTCAGAGGGGGTTAGCATGACAACACATTTCAGAGGGGGGTTAGCCTGACAGCACATTTCAGAGGGGGGTTAGCATGACGACACATTTCAGAGGAGGCTTAGCATGACAACACATTTCAGAGGGGGGTTAGCATGGCGACACATTTCAGACGGGGTTAGCATGACAACACATTTCAGAGGGGGTTAGCATGACAACACATTTCAGAGGGGGGTAAGCATGATAACACATTTCAGAGGGGGGTTAGCATGACAACACATTTCAGAGGGGGGTATGCATGCATGACAGCACATTTCAGAGGGGGGTTAGCATGACAGCACATTTCAGAGGGGGGTTAGCATGACAACACATTTCAGAGGGGGGTTAGAATGACAGCACATTTCAGAGGGGTTAGCATGACACACATTTCAGAGCAGACAAACACATTTCAGAGGGGGTTAGCATGACAACACATTTCAAGAGGGGGTTAGCATGACAGCAACATTTCAGAGGGGGTTAAAATAAGACACATTTCAGAGGGGGGTTAGCATGACAACACATTCAGAGGGGGGTTAGCATGACAAAACACATTTCAGAGGGGGGTTAGCATGACAACACATTTCAGAGAAGACATGACAACACATTTCCGAGGGGGGTTGGTAGACAACACATTTCAGAGGGGGGTAAGCATGAAGAGCAACATTTCAGTGGGGGGGGGATACCATGACAACACATGTCAGAGTGGTGGGTTAGCATGACAACACATTTCAGAGGGGGGTTAGCATGACAACACATTTCAGAGGGGGTTAGCATGACGACACATTTCAGAGGGGGGTTAGCATGACAAAACATTTCAGAGGGGGGATAGCATGACAACACATTTCAGACGGGGTTAGCATGACAACACATTTCAGAGGGGCGTTAGCATGACAACACATATCAGAGGGGGTTAGCATGACGACACATTTCAGACGGGGTTAGCATGACAACACATTTCAGAGGGGGGTTAGCTTGACAACACATTTCAGAGGGGGGTAAGCATGATAACACATTTCAGAGGGGGGTTAGCATGATAACACATTTCAGAGGGGGGTTAGCCTGACAGCACATTTCAGAGGGGGGTTAGCATGACAGCACATTTCAGAGGGGGGTTAGCATGACGACACATTTCAGACGGGGTTAGCATGACAACACATTTCAGAGGGGGTTAGCATGACAATACATTTCAGAGGGGGGTTAGCCTGACAACACATTTCAGAGGGGGGTTAGCATGACGACACATTTCAGAGGGGGGTTAGCCTGACAGCACATTTCAGAGGGGGGTTAGCATGAAGACACATTTCAGAGGAGGCTTAGCATGACAACACATTTCAGAGTGGGGTTTGCATGACAACACATTTCAGAGGGGGGTTGGCATGACAACACATTTCAGATGGGATAGCATGACAACAAATTTCAGATGGGGTTAACATGACAACACATTTCAGAGGGGGGTAAGCATGATAACACATTTCAGAGGGGGTTAGCATGACAACACATTTCAGAGGGGGGTTAGCCTGACAGCACATTTCAGAGGGGGGTTTGCATGACGACAGATTTCAGATGGGGTTAGCATGACAACACATTTCAGAGGGGGGTTAGCATGACAACACATTTCAGAGGGGGGTAAGCATGATAACACATGTCAGAGGGGATTAGCATGATAACACATTTCAGAAGGGGGGGTAGCATGACAGCACATTTCAGAGGGGGTTAGCATGACAACACATTTCAGAGGGGGGTTAGCCTGACAGCACATTTCAGAGGGGGGTTAGCATGACGACACATTTCAGAGGGGGGTTAGCCTGACAGCACATTTCAGAGGGGGGTTAGCATGACAATACATTTCAGAGGGGGGTTAGCATGACGACACATTTCAGAGGAGGCTTAGTATGACAACACATTTCAGAGGGGGGTTGGCATGACAACACATTTCAGAGGGGGGTAAGCATGACGACACATTTCAGAGGGGGGGTTACCATGACAACACATTTCAGAGTAGTGGGTTAGCATGACAACACATTTCAGAGGGGGGTTAGCATGACAACACATTTCAGAGGGGGTTAGCATGACAACACATTTCAGAGGGGGGTAGGGGGGTAAGCATGATAACACATTTTAGAGGGGGGTTAGCATGATAACACATGTCAGAGTGGATTAGCATGATAACACATTTCAGACGGGGTTAGCATGACAACACATTTCAGAGGGGGGTAAGCATGATAACACATTTCAGAAGGGGGGGTAGCATGACAGCACATTTCAGAGGGGGTTAGCATGACAGCACATTTCAGAGGGGGTTAGCATGACAACACATTTCAGAGGGGGGTTAGCATGACAGACACATTTCAGAGGGGGGTTAGCCTGACAGCACATTTCAGAGGGGGTTAGCATGACAATACATTTCAGAGGGGGGTTAGCATGACGACACATTTCAGAGGAGGCTTAGCATGACAACACATTTCAGAGGGGGGTTGGCATGACAACACATTTCAGAGGGGGGTAAGCATGACGACACATTTCAGAGGGGGGGTTACCATGACAACACATTTCAGAGTAGTGGGTTAGCATGACAACACATTTCAGAGGGGGGTTAGCATGACAACACATTTCAGAGGGGGTTAGCATGACGACACATTTCAGACGGGGGTAAGCATGATAACACATTTTAGAGGGGGGTTAGCATGATAACACATGTCAGAGTGGATTAGCATGATAACACATTTCAGACGGGGTTAGCATGACAACATATTTCAGAGTGGATTAGCATGATAACACATTTCAGACGGGGTTAGCATGACAACACATTTCAGAGGGGGGTAAGCATGATAACACATTTTAGAGGGGGGTTAGCATGATAACACATGTCAGAGTGGATTAGCATGATAACACATTTCAGACGGGGTTAGCATGACAACACATTTCAGAGGGGGGTTAGCATGACAACACATTTCAGAGGGGGGTAAGCATGATAACACATTTCAGAGGGGGGTTAGCATGATAACACATTTCAGAGGGGGGTTTAGCTGACAGCACACATTTCAGAGGGGGGGGTTAGCATGACGACACATTTCAGACGGGGTTAGCATGACAACACATTTCAGAGGGGGGTTAGCATGACAATACATTTCAGAGGGGGGTTAGCCTGACAACACATTTCAGAGGGGGGTTAGCATGACGACACATTTCAGAGGGGGGTTAGCCTGACAGCACATTTCAGAGGGGGGTTAGCATGAAGACACATTTCAGAGGAGGCTTAGCATGACAACACATTTCAGAGGGGGGTTTGCATGACAACACATTTCAGAGGGGGTTGGCATGACAACACATTTCAGAGAAGGCTTAGCATGACAACACATTTCAGAGGGGGGTTGGCATGACAACACATTTCAGAGGGGATAGCATGACAACAAATTTCAGATGGGGTTAACATGACAACACATCTCAGAGGGGGGTAAGCATGATAACACATTTCAGAGGGGGTTAGCATGACAACACATTTCAGAGGGGGGTTTGCATGACGACACATTTTAGATGGGGTTAGCATGACAACACATTTCAGAGGGGGGTTAGCATGACAACACATTTCTCAGAGGGGGGTAAGCATGATAACACATGTCAGAGGGGATTAGCATGATAACACATTTCAGAAGGGGGGGTAGCATGACGACACATTTCAGAGGGTGTTAGCCTGACAGCACATTTCAGAGGGGGGTTAGCCTGACAGCACATTTCAGAGGGGGTTAGCATGACAATACATTTCAGAGGGGGGTTAGCATGACGACACATTTCAGAGGAGGCTTAGTATGACAACACATTTCAGAGGGGGGTTGGCATGACAACACATTTCAGAGGGGGGTAAGCATGACGACACATTTCAGAGGGGGGTTACCATGACAACACATTTCAGAGTAGTGGGTTAGCATGACAACACATTTTAGAGGGGGGTTAGCATGACAACACATTTCAGAGGGGGGGTTAGCATGACAACACATTTCAGAGGGGGGTTAGCATGACAACACATTTCAGAGGGGGGTTAGCATGACAACACATTTCAGAGGGGGGTAAGCATGATAACACATGTCAGAGTGGATTAGCATGATAACACATTTCAGAGGGGGGGATAGCATGACAGCACATTTCAGAGGGGAGTTAGCATGACAGCACATTTAAGAGGGGGATTAGGATGACGACACATTTCAGACAGGGTTAGCATGACAACACATTTAAGAGGGGGTTAGCATGACAACACATTTCAGAGGGGGGTTAGCCTGACAGCACATTTCAGAGGGGGGTTAGCATGACAACACATTTCAGAGGGGGGTTAGCATGACAACACATTTCAGAGGGGGTTAGCATGACAACACATTTCAGAGGGGGGTTAGCATGACAACACATTTCAGAGGGGGGTTAGCATGACAACACATTTCAGAGGGGGTTAGCATGACAACACACATTTCAGAGGGGGGTTAGCATGACAACACATTTCAGAGGGGGGTAAGCATGATAACACATTTCAGAGGGGGGTTAGCATGAGACACATTTCAGAGGGGGTTAGCATGACAACACATTTCAGAGGGGGGTTAGCATGACAGCACATTTCAGACATTTCAGAGGGGGGGTTAGCATGACACACAGCAGCACATTTCAGAGGGGGGTTAGCATGACAACACATTTCAGAGGGGGTTAGCATTTTCAGACAACAACATTTCAGAGGGGGGTTAGCATGACAACACATGAGAGGGGGTAGCATGACACACATTTCAGAGGGGGGTTAGCATGACACACACATTTCAGAGGGGGGTAAGCATGACAACACATTTCAGAGGGGGTTAGCATGACAACACATTTCAGAGCATGACAACACATTTCAGAGGGGGTTAGCATTAAGCATGACACATTTCAGAGGGGGTTAGCATGACAACACATTTCAGAGGGGGGTTAGCATGACAGCACATTTCAGAGGGGGGTTTAGCATGACAACACATTTCAGAGGGGGGTTAGCATGAGGGGATAGCATGACAACACATTTCAGAGGGGGTTAGCATGACAACACATTTCAGAGGGGGGTTTAGCATGACAACACATTTCAGAGGGGGGTTAGCATGACAACACATTTCAGAGGGGGGTTAGCATGACATGACACATTTCAGAGGGGGGGCATAAGCATGATAACACATTTCAGAGGGGGGGATTTTCAGCATGACAAACACATTTCAGAGGGGGGGTTAAGCATGAGCATGACACACATTTCAGAGGGGGGTTTAGCATGACAACACATTTCAGAGGGGGGCATGACAACACATTTCAGACGGGGGTAGCATGACAACACATTTCAAGAGGGGGGTTAGCCATGACAACACATTTCAGAGGGGGGTTAGGTTAGCATGACAACACATTTCAGAGGGGGGGTTAGCATGACAACACATTTCAGAGGAGGCTTAGCATGACAACACATTTCAGAGGGGGGTTGCATGAAAACACATTTCAGGGGGGTTAGCATGACAACACATTTCAGAGGGGGTTAGCATGACAACACATTTCAGAGGGGGGTAAGCATGATAACACATTTCAGAGGGGGGTTAGCATGACAACACATTTCAGAGGGGGTTAGCATGACAACACATTTCAGACATGGGGTTAGCATGACAACACATTTCAGAGAAGTCTTAGCATGACAACACATTTCCGAGGGGGGTTGGTATGACAACACATTTCAGAGGGGGGTAAGCATGAAGACACATTTCAGAGGGGGGGGATACCATGACAACACATGTCAGAGTAGTGGGTTAGCATGACAACACATTTCAGAGGGGGGTTAGCATGACAACACATTACAGAGGGGGTTAGCATGACGACACATTTCAGAGGGGGTTTAGCATGACAAAACATTTCAGAGGGGGGATAGCATGACAACACATTTCGGGGGGGTTAAGACACGGGGGTTAGCATGACAACACATTTCAGAGGGGGTTAGCATGACAACACATTTCAGACGGGGTTAGCATGACAACACATTTCAGAGGGGGGTAAGCATGATAAACACATTTCAGAGGGGGTTAGCATGATAACACATACCAGAGGGGGGTTAGCCTGACAGCACATTTCAGAGGGGGGTTAGCATGATGACACATTTCAGAGGAGGCTTAGCATGAAACATTTCAGAGGGGGGTTGGCATGACAACACATTTCAGAGGGGAGTAAGCATGATAACACATTTCAGAGGGGGGTAAGCATGAAGACACATTTCAGAGGGGGGATACCATGACAACACATGTCAGAGTAGTGGGTTAGCATGACAACACATTTCAGAGGGGGGTTAGCATGACAACACATTTCAGAGGGGGGTTAGCATGACAAACACATTTCAGAGGGGGGTTAGCATGACAACACATTTCAGAGGGGGGTTAGCATGACAACACATTTCAGAGGGGGGTAAGAGGGGGCTTAGCATGATAACACATTTCAGAGGGGGGTTAGCATGACAACACATTTCAGAGGGGGTTAGCATGACAACACATTTCAGACGGGGTTAGCATGACAACACATTTCAGAGGGGGGTAAGCATGATAACACATTTCAGAGGGGGGTTAGCATGATAACACATTTCAGAGGGGGGTTAGCCTGACAGCACATTTCAGAGGGGGGTTAGCATGACGACACATTTCAGAGGAGGCTTAGCATGACAACACATTTCAGAGGGGGGTTGGCATGACAACACATTTCAGAGGGGAGTAAGCATGATAACACATTTCAGATGGGGGGTTAGCATGACAACACATTTCAGAGGGGGTTAGCATGACAACACATTTCAGACGGGGTTAGCATGACAACACATTTCAGAGAAGTCTTAGCATGACAACACATTTCCGAGGGGGGTTGGCATGACAACACATTTCAGAGGGGGTTAAGCATGAAGACACATTTCAGAGGGGGGGATACCATGACAACACATGTCAGAGTAGTGGGTTAGCATGACAACACATTTCAGAGGGGGGTTAGCATGACAACACATTACAGAGGGGGTTAGCATGACGACACATTTCAGAGGGGGGTTAGCATGACAAAACATTTCAGAGGGGGGATAGCATGACAACACATTTAAGACGGGGTTAGCATGACAACACATTTCAGAGGGGGGTTAGCATGACAACACATTTCAGACGGGGTTAGCATGACAACACATTTCAGAGGGGGGTAAGCATGATAACACATTTCAGAGGGGGTTAGCATGATAACACATACCAGAGGGGGGTTAACCTGACAGCACATTTCAGAGGGGGGTTAGCATGATGACACATTTCAGAGGAGGCTTAGCATGAAACATTTCAGAGGGGGGTTGGCATGACAACACATTTCAGAGGGGAGTAAGCATGATAACACATTTCAGAGGGGGGTTAGCATGACAACACATTTCAGAGGGGGTTAGCATGACAACACATTTCAGACGGGGTTAGCATGACAACACATTTCAGAGAAGGCTTAGCATGACAACACATTTCCGAGGGGGGTTGGCATGACAACACATTTCAGAGGGGGGTAAGCATGAAGACACATTTCAGAGGGGGGGATACCATGACAACACATGTCAGAGTAGTGGGTTAGCATGACAACACATTTCAGAGGGGGGTTAGCATGACAAAACATTTCAGAGGGGGGATAGCATGACAACACATTTCAGACGGGGTTAGCATGACAACACATTTCAGAGGGGGGTTAGCATGACAACACATTTCAGAGGGGGGTAAGCATGATAACACATTTCAGAGGGGGGTTAGCATGATAACACATTTCAGAGGGGGGTTAGCATGACAACACATTTCAGAGGGGGTTAGCATGACAACACATTTCAGACGGGGTTAGCATGACAACACATTTCAGAGGGGGGTAAGCATGATAACACATTTCAGAGGGGGTTAGCATGATAACACATTTCAGAGGGGGGTTAGCCTGACAGCACATTTCAGAGGGGGGTAAGCATGATAACACATTTCAGAGGGGGGTTAGCATGACAGCACATTTCAGAGGGGGGTTAGAATGAAGACACATTTCAGACGGGGTTAGCATGACAACACATTTCAGAGGGGGTTAGTATGACAACACATTTCAGAGGGGGGTAAGCATGATAACACATTTCAGAGGGGGTTAGCATGACAACACATTTCAGAGGGGGTTAGCATGACAACACATTTCAGACGGGGTTAGCATGACAACACATTTCAGAGGGGGGTAAGCATGATAACACATTTCAGTTGGGGTTAGCATGATAACACATTTCAGAGGGGGGTTAGCCTGACAGCACATTTCAGAGGGGGGTAAGCATGATAACACATTTCAGAGGGGGGTTAGCATGACAGCACATTTCAGAGGGGGGTTAGAATGAAGACACATTTCAGACGGGGTTAGCATGACAACACATTTCAGAGGGAATTAGCATGACAGCACATTTCAGAGGGGGGTCACCATGACAACACATTTCAGAGTAGTGGGTTAGCATGCGACACATTTCGGAGGGGGTTAGCATGACAGCACATTTCAGAGGGGGTTAGCATGACAACACATTTCAGAGGGGGGTTAGCATGACAACACATTTCAGAGGGGGTTAGCATCATAGACATATATAGAGATAGACGCTGCATCGAACGCTACGCCCTACTGGCGCTGACGAGATTTGGGGCTGCCATCTTGGACCGGTCACCCGCTCCGCTCAGTGTTATTTGTTTGGCAGGTGTGCCGTCAATGTATTTAATCATACCTCACGAAACGAACTGAATTACACGCGTTTTTTTTTCTTTTGCTGTACAGGTCATAAATGTAGCTTTGATACATGACACATGGTTTGGCGTATTTTAATATTGATAGTGAGCTTAGTAATCCTTTGAATATCTCCAACACCTGTTCAACACTGTTCCTGTTATAGGCTAGTAGCCTTTTAAGTAGGGTCTTTTAAGAGGGTCTAAAGACTTAGGCTACAACATGGACTTAGTTCATTTAGCACTTTTAATGCCTTATGGTTTGTATAGTTTTATTCCATTTTCATTAGGCTTTTTATTAATTTCACATTGTTGTTCATTAGCCTACTGCTATTCTCCTTAATGTAGGCTAGTCTTATCATGCTGTTATATTTTGCTTGAATTGACAGTTTATTATTGCTGTTTTCCCTATTTTTTTATTGTTTATTTCATTATGCTATTGACTGAATTGACGTTCATTTTTGCTATTTTCCTTATTAGCTATAAACTGACCAACATCTCAATCTGTCCCCTGTTACGTTACGGTAACAAAGGATCCTTGCTCCTTCTCAACTGGTAATATTCAATGAACAAAACACAACCAATATTATAGTAACCCACTGAGCAATAGACGTCTCGTTTAAGTTCACACACGAAATTCGCCCGTCTATAATCGGTCTATATTAACGCAAATCTATACGGTACAATTTAACCCATTAATAATTAAATACAAGATAAAACAATAGTAAATTGTATAAATGTTGGCCAAATGCTGGATTAAAACATTTTTAACAGTCATTGATCAATGTACAATGTAGTTTAGATTTAGAAACGGCTAGTCTAAAACTTTAATTTAGACCAGTGGTAGACCGATTTTAGCCCAGACGTCTAGGGACCGTTAGACGTTTATTAGACATTTATTAGACGTCTTTTAGACCGAAAAATATGTTACATCTTACTTGTGAAAAGTAATCCCCTGAGCCCTGCTTCTGATGGTCCGCCGATTGGAGCAGGAAAATCCCACACAATGTTCAGGCATGTTCTCTCACTTGTGCTGCGACTCGACGTACGGTAATACTACTACGGTTATAATCCCAGAGAATGACCGGTCCAAGATGGCGGCCGCATTTCTCCTTCCAAACAGCCAATGCGGCGTCTATCTCTATATATGTCTATGGTTAGCATGACATTTCAGAGGGGGGTTACCATGACGACACATTTCAGAGAGACGCCACCAGTCACCATCAACTTACTGGATCAGCTCATGGACTTGTGCTGCTTCTAAATGGTATGTGTGTAAAACTAGAGCTTTAATGTGAAATGTTAGTGTGAAAGCGTCTATTAATGTGATCAGTGTAAAGTCTAGCAGCGCTGCGTCTGATGCCCGCGAGGCGCAGCGATGATTAACACGTCACTTAGCAACGGTTGCTAACAACTCAGAGCTGCTGCAGTGGCGCCGGTCGAGAAGGAGGTTGATGGTTTTCCTTTAAAGTTGGTGAGATCAAACAGTGAGTGTCATCAGCAACAAGAGAAAGATCCTGAAGCGAGGTTTTGAAAGTCCTCCAGTCCAACCAGCAGGGCTACTTTCTGGTCTCTGGAGCTGCGCTGGTGTCTGTTTACAACTTCATTTAGGTTTTTATGAACAGGCTCCAACTGAAACAGAAGCTTCCTGCAACGTTACACAGAGGTTGGCAGGTTCAGGTGATGCACATTAACATTTAGACTCATTATTAACAACTGTAGCCGATGGAAACCAACCATATCTAAAACAGTTTCTCTGTAGTTTTTCCACATACAGTCGTTTACATTGATGTAAATGTCAGACAGCAGTATTTTCAGTCAGAAAAGCTCCATGTCAGTGATTTGTTTGTCTGTTTGTGTGAAAACAGTGAGAGCTTTCCTGATCTAGAATAGGAGATGGCCTCATTCCAGACTTAAAGCAGCTGGAATCATGGAAAGAGGTGGGCGTGTCTACAACATCTGGGCCCGGGAACGGATCCAGAAACAAGAGTGAATAACAGCAGCACACTGAAAGAACATTTTAAAAGGATGGATCTGTGTGTGTCGTTGATCTGATCAACTGTTTCTCTGCTGTGGATGAAGGAAAGCCATTGAAAGAGTGCTGCAGGAGCTGGAAGAGCTCCGTAGAAACGTCGCTGCTCACAACAGACTGAAGCACCAACGACAGGACGGAAAGGAGGCTCAGCGTTTTCAGGCTCTGCTCCAGCAGAGAGACTCGCTCAAGGAGGAGCTGCAGGAAGAGAAGAAAAGTCTCAAAGAGCTGCGCTGTGAGCAGATCTCCAGCACAGATCTGAAGCTGACACAGCTGAGAAACGTGGTCGGCACCAGCCAGTCAGAAAAGTCCAAGTCAGGGAGGACTCAGAAGACCAAACATACTTGGGAGGACAAACTGGACAGAGTGAGTTATGACCCTCATGACCACAAAGTATTGAGACAACAGGCGGATAGCACACACCTCCAAAAGCTGTTGCTTTCTTCCTGTTTGATGTGACTTCATTCAGTTTGCATGTGTGCTGTATTCAGGCCTCGACCCGCTTCAACCAGCTGGTGACTAAAAACAAGCAGCTCAGAGACGAGTTGAAGACTCTGAATATTGATGGAGCCCGTTTCCATCAACTGTTCACCAGACTGAACAAGGTCAGACGCCACATCACATCTGATTCAGAGGAGAACAGGATTAGTTTAGTCAGATTAGCAGCGTTGTTTCTCAGCCTGCCTGTCCTCTCCTCTTTTACTTCTTTCAGTTTAACAGTTGCTCAGTGAAAACATTTGTCTCTGCTTGTTTCAGGAGCTGCAGGAAGTCAACAAGAAGATTGAAGAAACCTCCAACCTGTGCCACACTGCTTACCATGAAAAGTAAGATTTATTGTGTCACGTTGAACCGATCAGAGTCATGTACGGCTCATATTTGTATCCCTGATACCAGGATGGAGGTGAAGTCCAAGATGACCATGATGAGGGAGAAGGAGGAGAAAGAGTTTGTCCAGGACTACGCCCAGATAAAAGAGTTGGACAGGCTCAAAGCACATGAGCTCAACCTGAAAAAGTTCATGAGCATCAAGTGTCAAACAAGGAGCAGAGAGGACAAGCAGCTGACGCTCAGACAACGTAAGGAGCTTCCTTTCTACTGAAGTCAGTCTCTCTGTTTGTGTCTGACTGATAGATGGCAGAAAAATGGAGGCGGAGCCACACTGACACACTGACTGGAGGACTGAACTGAAATGTGGACGATGGAGGAGACAATGATGGAAAAAACCAAACTCTCTCAACACCAAAGAAACATGTTGAAATGGTTCAATCTGCTCATAGAAAGAGAACCTTTCTAGTTACATTTCTTTTACGTTTCTAGGGTCAGAAATGAGGGAACAGAAGAAGGTGGACTCAGGGGAAGAGCTGCAGGATGCTCTGAAGGAGATGTTTGAGAGGATCCAGACTGGGACTGGAGAGGAGAACCTGGACCTGCTGGACACCAGGTTCATCCAGGGTAAGTCTTCTATACTGGTCCAGACAGCAGAACTGGAGATGTTGAGATGTTTCTGGAGTCACCAGAGTCAGAGTTAGTCATGGAGAGCTCAGCCAGGAGCTGCTGGCTGACAGCAAACAGGCCAGAAAGTCAAGAAGGTCCAGTCTCCATGAACCTGAGGAGAAGTCCACCTCCAGTCAGAGCAGCCAGGTGTCTCTGATATTTCCAGAGGGACTAAAACAGGACTTCACAGATGGACTACAGGGCCCAGACTCACACCAGCTGCTGTTTCACATCTTCCATGTGTTGTCAGGACTAAGAAGAGGATTTCTGTCATATCAGGCTGCTTAGTGAATATTCCTGATCCTCAGAGAGACGCTAGAACCAACTAAAAGACATCAGAGCATCAGTGTGACTTTAGAAGATGAACTTGATCAGATTTAATGGATCTTATTGCTGTTTTCTGTGTAGCGGAGGACAGGAACTTTGCTCTCTTCAGGTTTGTTAATGAGCAGAACAATGAGATGGAGGCTCTAAAGGAGAACATCAGCCAGGTACAGTCACTGATTTTGGTGTTTTCTTCAGTTTTAAGTGACACAATCTGCTTGTTTGTCTGTAGTTTCTGTTGCCATGGTGACACAGATGAGCGTCAGTCACATGACTGAATTATAGGGATCTTTAACAGAGAAAAAGATCAGTGGTTGATCTGGAAATCCAAACTGATCAGAGAAAGATTGGTGAAAGGTTTGCTTGTGTGTCTCTGCAGATCCAAGAACAGATGGAGCAGCTTGGAGTTAAAGACTCACAGTTGGAGCAAGATCAGCGCTATTTTCTGACTCAAGCTGATGAGCAACTAAAGGAAAGTCAGTCTCAAGGGGACGATTGTGAAAACCAAGTCAGCATCCTCCGAAAAACCCTGGATGAGATGAAAACAGGTTCAGCGATGGTTTTTATCCACATGTGTCAAACTGAGCAGCTGTCCAATCAAGCTTTAAATTAGTATCATTTCAAATCAAGAACTTAGCAGAACATTTGGTCTCTGAGTCAGTTAGATAAGCAGACAAACATTCAACTGCTCATCAACAAGTCAACCAGCATGAGGAAGAATGTCCAATAGTTCAGGATAATCAATCAATGTTTGAAGCTACTTGGGTTTATTTGAGCAGTTCTTTCAGGGAAATAGTTCTAAAATGACAGAGTCATGAAATCTAGACTGATCTGAGATCCATGTGTGTCTGCTTGTGTCTGCAGTTGGTGATTAAAACACGACTGAATCCAAACAAACATTCAACATCCTGCTGGTTGAACTGAGACGTCTCATCTAGAAGAAATCCATGAACAAAGCCGTGCAGCTCATCTTGACTGGTGTTTCCTCCATGTTTCAGAAGTCAGCAGCTTTCTCTCTAAACTGGAGTGTGACCTCACAGTGACTGATGATCAGCTGGGCTCCTCTGCAGGGATCACAGATGACAACATGATCATGTACCTGGCTGTTGTGGAGCAGCACATCAATGAACTGCTCACTATACAGGCCTTCCTCACTTCTAAAGTAAGTTATTATCATCATTTCATTCATACTGACTTTCATCTTCCATCAACCAGTCAACCAGAATATCATGAGCAGCTGCCTGGAACTGGGTCGGTCCTCCTCCAGCTGCTGAAACACTTCTGATCCATCAGGCTGTGGACCAACAACATCCTGGTGTCAGGACCATAGCGACGGATCCTTTAGCTGTTGCTCTTTATGGGGTGGGGGGGGGGGGGGGGGGGGGCAGCTGTGAGCTGATCTTCTTCCACAGATACCATCAGATTGGCATCTGCAGAGTCTGGAGGCCAAGTTAACAGCAGCAAGTGTTGGTCATGTTCTGAGTCCTTCCTGAACAATGTTTGTTGGGCCCACTGCTGCTCTGGTAGGGGAGGCTGCTGCTGTAGGTGAGAGGTGCTGCCATGGAGGAAAGAGTCAAAGTCACATCCACATGAATGACAGCAGGAGCTTTTCCCAGCAGGACGCTGCGTTGGAACTAAATGAGCAGCAGGCTTCACTGGATTTGTGCTTGTGGCTGATCTCTGTTCCTGTAGAGTCTGCTGGAGTTGATCTGATTACATTTTTCACTTCTGGCCTGGAGTTCAGTGTGTTTCTGTGTTCACAGGATCTGGAAAAGGACTTCAGTCTAAAAGACCTGCCAAAGTTCCTTCTGGGTCACAATCCAAAACTAACTGAGGAAAGTGTTTGTGTGGAAGCAGCTGTGAACTGGTGAGCCTTTAGTTTTAAATGTCCACATGTGAGAAGACGTCAGTACAGATATTTAAAGACACTAAGCTGACGTGTAGCTGTGCTGCTCTTTAGCATGAAATTAGATGAACATGAATGTGGCGTCCCTGATGAGGAAGAACGGCCCCGATCACAAGAGGAGCTTCGCAGGAGAATAATGAAGGGGGTCAGTACAATAACAGTCAGGATCTGCAGAGATGATGATCATTCAGCGTCTACACGCTGCTCATTTTAGGATTATTATCACTGATTCACTCTGTTATTTCCTGGATACGACTTCTAGGTTCTGCAGAAAGATTGGACCAAAGCAGGAGGATTAAAATCCTTCCTGCTCAGTCAACAGCTCAGTGAGCAGCAGCCCATCCTGGAGGGTTCACTTCCTGGAGCTGACTGTCATCATCAGGTTGTTCTGAGCTCATCATCAAAGTAAAACTGTGTTCAACCATCATCTGGTGAATGTGAGTGTGTGATAGCTGATGTAACGGGGCTTTCTGATGCAGCTGACACTTGGAGACATTTAAAGCTCCATCATGTTGCACGTCTGTCACGTTTTATCTTCCATCAGTGGTCTCGCTCTGATGTTTTACGTGTTGCTGTGATTAGTTTAGTTGGAACTAATCAGGTTTGGAGCTGTGAAGATCCTGCTAACCAGCTGTTCTTGTGATGTGTGCGTCTCCATCTGGCTTGTAGGTTATATAGAAGTAAGACTGCAACACAACGCAGGATTTTCTGTGAAGGATGTTCTGAAATAAATGGATCCAAACTGATATTACACATTAACTTCTTTATTTTATAAATGAACAAAACAAACAACAGTTATCTCCAGGTGGATATGAGCCGCTGTGAACCTGGGATTTTGTCAGGTGTCCTGATAAAACTGTGATGTGCTTGTAGCCTACATTAGTCCAACTGTATGTCTGAACTGGTTCCAGCAGGACCTGATATGAGCTCAGTTTCACTTTCACCTCAACAAATCACTCACCTGTCCTTGTGGGATCTGAGCTTCCTGATGAAGTCGGACGGAGTTGAGCCGTCCTCATTTATCCTGATGACTCACACTTTGAAAGAGGCCGTTCACTTGTTTCCTGTCTGCGTGAAGTCTTTAGAAGCAGACGTGATGTTCTGCTCCTATCAGGCAGAGGAGAACCTCAACATCACCCTGGAGTGGACCTTCTCAACCAAACCTGACAGCTCCTCCAGCTCTCTTTACATCTGCTGTCAATTCACAAATGTTCTCGGCCTCTCGGTTGTCTTTTATATATTTGAGGGTGTCGACATCTTCATGAACCAACATCAACAGTTTTCAGGACGAGTCCAGAGCAACAAAGATGCTCTGAGAGAGACGAGGAGACGTCCACTCCAGCACTGTTCTTCTCTGATCCAGCAGGGGACAAAGGAAAATACATTTTTCTCCTCAGTGGCCACTGAAGACGTTGTTGACTAAAACTCCAAAAATGATCATTTCATCATTTGGTTTCTGACTCTTTTCTTCTGTTTTTCCTCAATAACAGTCCAGGACTCCCTAAACGTTCACACTCACTGCAGAAACATGGAAATACATTTAAAATTCACAGGAAAACCTTTAGAAATGATCCAAATGCCTCTGAAATAGATCTTAGATGGATGTTGAACTCATGTGCTGAACCTGATCAGGCTGAATTGATTGTTTCAGTTTGAGTCTATTGATCCATTTTGTGTATTTGTGCTCATGTTGAGTTCTGGACTTGGTTCAAATGAAGGATTATGATCGTGTCACCGTTGGAGCTGGAGAACTGAGAAAATATTCCTGGATATTTACAGAAAGTTCAGACACCAAACAAACAATTCATGGAGAAAATAAACCAGAAATTCATCTGACATCAACTGAGAAAACAACTTTAGATATTGAAGCTGTTAGATGTTAAAATGTCAAAGTCCAGGTCCAGATTTTTTCATGTGAGGAATGATCCTTCAAACTGAACCACCAGGATCAAAGTATCAATATTTTGGTATCGATCCGCCCATCCATGCTTTAAGAAACACCATGTGAAGCGTGAACATGTGAAATGACCATCAATTAAAATAAACATCTGATATTTTTTAAATGTATTATGTTTATAAAATGTGGTTTAACAGTAAGGAACCCCCCCAATAGGCCCACCAATAACCAGGGGAGGGAGGGGGCTATACTGCCATTGTCATAACACCCACAGATATGAACTATTTATGATTGTTTATTCAAGAACATTAATATTAAAGAACGACTAAACATCAGTTGAAGAAGAGAGTCCAGCCACTGAACCACTAGACTAGAAAACACTATTGTAGGAGCCTGATATTTTACTGATATTTAAATACAATACTGCTGTGATTAGTCAGGGAACCATTAAACCAGTCATCCTTCAAACAACATTTGTAGCCTCCACAGACATTGACCCACCACGAACCACAAAAGACAAGACAAAGATAAATAGAGCCAAGATGGAAAACACTAGTGATGGGTCCAGCAACACCGATGCGTCTGCGCATGCGCCGAGCTCAGAGAGCAAAACCCGTGTCGGTGCGCGTCTCGCTTTAAGAAAGTCACGTGACCGATACAGGTGCTGTTTCCAGCTGACAGTGACGCGCCAAACTGTTTATAAGGAAGCGCATCTGTTGACTGGATGCATCTGCCAAAAGAATCTCTAATCTTTTGTAAAACTTTGTCAAAATCAGCAATAATTCTGGACCAGCCTCAAGCTAAAAGAAAGGTTTCCACCGTATGGCACCATTTTGGTCTCATATCGGAAAATAAGGTATTTGTTTTAATTTCCTTGTTATTTCATCCTGTTCCTCTGAAAGTTTCCACTTGATCCATCTGAATACAAATTCATTTCAAAGTGACTCTTAGTTTACTATTCATATTATTTTCTGCAGGTTAAATGTTGAATTTGCTCGACAGAGCTTTCATATTTGATCAAGTCCTCCTCCTCAGTGCTGAGACATTATAGGTCCAGACATGAAAATGAAGCCCCAGATACACCCAGGATGAACTCAGGTACACAGCCATTCTACAACTTATTCACAGTTGCTTTATTGATAATTAACTCCTATGAATTTATTCTTTACTTATTTTTAACCATGAAGCTTCCAGGAAGCAGATGCTGGATGAAGCTCTGCTAAATTTCATCCTGAAGGACTGCAGCCCCTCAGCATTGTGGAGAGTGAAGGGTTCAGGGAACTGGTCCAGGTCCCAGGATCCTTTGAGATACTGGAACAACCAAAAGCCAACGTATCCTCACCTCTTCCAGCTTGCTTTGCAGTGTCTCTGCAGACCAGCATCATCTGTCTGTCCCTTGTGAGCAGGTCTTTTCCAAGGCTGGAGAACTGTTGTCCAAAAAGCAAAATAGACTGAAGTTCAATACATTGAAAAAAATTATTTTTTGAATAACAATTTGTGGAAAAAAAAAAGAAACCCACAGTCCACAAGCATCTTCATTCACAACACGGTCACTTAGATTTTCAAGTAATGATACATGTATCTGTATCTGAAGATATATAAATCATGGATATTTTAAATTTAAATTCAGATATGCAATGATGCCATAAACAATACAATGACTTACATTTTATTATTGCATACCAGGTCATCAAATTAGTGTCAGTTGAGTCTGGAAACTCGGTTGCCTGCAGGGATTTTTAATGTCCAGCAGGTGTCAGTATTCAGTGAAACAGTATCGACACGTATCAATACAGTTTGGTGATGTGTTGAAACGTTTCCATGACGCGTCATTAACCATCACTAGAAAACACTTTCCCCCTCAAACTTACTTTCTTTAGTTTTAATTTTTCCATCCATCTTTCTCCTTGAGTTTTCTGCTTCCATCTTTCTGCTGACAGACACTAACGTTAGTCTGCTTTGTTGGTTTTTAGGCCAATAAATGATAAATGATGGTCTTAGCGCCCCCTGCTGTTAGCTGATCATATTGATTATTGAACAGGTTATTGACAGCCGTAGACCGGACGGTCGTTCTGGACTTTTCACAGATTACCAGTCCGCCCCTGTACCTGACCCTCAGGTAACAACACAGCCACACCCACACACACAGAGAGAACATCAATTCATGACAATAAATCCTACTCATAAAGATCCATAAAGATAAGATGCTCATAAATCTGTTCAGCTCACATTTCATGAATGAGAGCCAGTGTCTGCTTCAAACTAGTCCTCTTCCTGCTGAATAACAGCCTGATAACCCCTCCTTCTTCTTCCTGCAGTGAAACTCAGTGATCTGTGCTCTGTCTTCATGTTCCCTCCCCTTTAGATCTACAAGTCTGTTGATGGGTGTAACCAGCATGTGCTGGGCTGCAAAACCAGTAACACGTGATGTTCAGATCAGAGCTCAGACTTGTTTCAGTTTCAAGGAAGTGAAACTCTCACAGTCATAGTTGCTGAGAGGTGAAATGGCGCAGAAGGGAGTTCAGCTGGACCGAGAGACTTTCTCTTGTTCGATCTGTCTGGATCTACTGAAGGATCCAGTGACTATTCCCTGTGGACACAACTACTGCATGAACTGTATTAAAACCCACTGGGATGGAGAGGATCAGAAAGGAATCCACAGCTGTCCTCAGTGCAGGAACATCTTCATACCGAGGCCTGTCCTGGTGAAAAACACCATGTTAGCAGTTGTAGTGGAGGATCTGAAGAAGACTGGACTCCAAGCTGCTCCAGCTGATCACTGCTATGCTGGACCTGAAGATGTGGCCTGTGATGTCTGCACTGAGAGGAAGCTGAAAGCTGTCAAGTCCTGTCTGGTCTGTTTAGTTTCTTACTGTCAGAAACACCTCCAACCTCACTATGATGTAGCTCAACTGAAGAAACACCAGCTGGTGGACCCCTCCAAGAAGCTCCAGGAGAACATCTGCTCTCGTCATGATGAGGTGATGAAGGTTTTCTGTCGTACTGATCAGCAGAGTATCTGTTATCTCTGTTTAATGGATGAACATAAAGGTCATGAAACAGTCTCAGCTGCAGCAGAAAGAGCTGAGAAGCAGAAGGAGCTGGAGGTGAGTCGACAACAAATCCAGCAGAGAATCCAGGACCGAGAGAAAGATGTGAAGCTGCTTCAACAGGAGGTGGAGGCCATCAATGTCTCTGCTGATAAAGCAGTGGAGGACAGTGAGAAGATCTTCACTGAGCTGATCCGTCTCCTCCAGAAAAGAAGCTCTGATGTGAAGCAGCAGGTCAGATCCCAGCAGGAAACTGAAGTGAGTCGAGTCAAAGAGCTTCAGGAGAAGATGGAGCAGGAGATTACTGATCTGAAGAGGAAAGATGCTGAGATGAAGCAGCTGTCACAAACAGAGGATCACAACCAGTTTCTCCACAACTACCCCTCACTGTCACCACTCAGTGAGTCTCCACACTCATCCATCATCAATACTGGTCCTCTGAGGTACTTTGAGGATGTGACAGCAGCTGTGTCAGAGACCAGAGATAAACTACAGGAGCTTCTGAGAGAGACATGGACAAACATCTCACTGTCAGTGGCTGAAGTGGAGGTTTTACTGTCAGGACCAGAACCAAAGACCAGAGCTGGATTCTTGAAATATTCACAAGAAATCACAATGGATCCAAACACAGCAAACACATATCTGTTATTATCAGAGGAGAACAGAAGAGTGACAGTGATGGAAGAAGAACAGTCTTATTCCAGTCATCCAGACAGATTCACTGTATTGTTTCAGGTCCTGAGTAGAGAGAGTCTGACTGGACGTTGTTACTGGGAGGTGGAGTGGAGAGGAGGAGGAGTTTATGTAGCAGTAACATACAAGAATATCAGCAGGACTGGGTTGTCAAATGATTCCTTATTTGGATTCAATGATAAATCTTGGTCATTACGTTGTGACACAAACAGTTATGTTTCTGGTACAACAACGTTAAAACTCCAGTTTCAGGTCCTGGTTCCTCCAGAGTTGGAGTTTACCTGGATCACAGAGCAGGTATTCTGTCTTTCTACAGCGTCTCTGAAACCATGACTCTCCTCCACAGAGTCCAGACCACATTCACTCAGCCGCTACATGCTGGAGTTACGATCATAGATGATGGATCCACAGCTGAGTTCATTCAGCTGAAATAGACTGAAGTCGTTTCAGGGACAGTTGGTTCAAATGTGGATTTTAGTTTCCATCATTGTTGCTGAAAACTCACTGTTGTTTCATTTCTTCACTGCTCAGAGATCAGCTGTCAATCACTCTTTATGGGCGGTACTTTGACGTCTTCTTGTTGTTTTGTTGATGTTTGAGTTTGTTTTGGTGCCTCCTTCCTGTGTCTGTTCATCCATGGAGCTGATCACTGCTCAGGATGATTTTATTCACCTAAACTGACTACATTTATGCTCATCAGTTAGTCAGATTAAAGTTGAACACTGAGTCATTTAGTAGATTTTACTGATTTAATGTGTCAACAAACTGAAACTTCATTATCATGAAACTTAAATAAAGCTGATGTTTTTTTTTTATTGAACTGTTAAATCCAGACCAGACTGATTGTTATCTGTGGGGACGACGGTGTTTTATTTTCAGCATCTCTGATATCTTCAATAAAACTCCTTCATCCTGATGCAGCAGGTTGAAGCAGGAAAAATAAGGAACTTAAAATGTCAATTTAATGAATCTGAGATTGAAATCTGTGAAGATAAATCATTTATCTGACTTTAACGTCTCAAATTAAAACTGTATATGATCAATAATCCTGTATTTCATTTCCTTTTAATAAAATGTGTTAACAGAAATTGATGACTATTGAATTCAGTTTTGCATAAAAATCAAGTAATTAAATGAGAACAGAGAAAGAATAAGTTTTAATAAGAAGGTTCACATTTACTTCTGATTCTGTGACTCAAACGATAATTAAAAACTGCAGAGGAGTTTTTGTCAGATTGTAAATCTAATAGTTGCAGTTGTTTGAGACTATCTTTGAACGGAGGTCGTTTATTTAAATGGCTCTAATATTTCTTCAGATCTCAACCTTGTAGTTCAGTTGGGATCTTTTCATAAATGACAAAAGAAAAATCTGATGTTTAATGTCATTCATGCAGAAGTATGACGTCACTGGTTTTCAGTGTTGAGCATCACTTCATAAACAACACAACACCGCCATCAAGTGGTCATTTTAGAGAACTGTAAGACATGATCAATGAATCCTACAAGAATGAAAGAGAGTATGAGAACAACCAGACAGCTGATAAATATTACATTTATTTTTTCAACAAAAAGACTGGAATTGACTGTTTTCTTTATCATTTGGAAATCAAACATGTCTTTAAGGGCCATGAAAAAGTGTCTCCTGGTCTTCTGTTAAATATGGACAAACTCTGGTCATCTTCTCTGGAACATGGTCATGATTTCTTTTAAGGCAGGAATCTCCAATCTGGGTCCTGGAGGACCGGTGTCCTGCAGGTTTTAGATGTTTCACTCCTTCTACAAACTTCTCTCCAGCTGTGTTACCGTAGATGAACAGAAGAGGGCGCAGTTTGTCCTCTGAACAGCTGTCAGGGTCAGATCCAGTCAGACGGTGGATTCATCAGGAGGACGTGTTTGTGTTGGATATTTACAGGTTATTTTTAGATCCGTAGCTCTCATTTTCTTCCAGTAACATCACTAAAGGCTTCTGCTCTTTAAAGTAAAGCTTCATTCACCAGTTTGGATATTAGAGCGGTTTATGTGTGTTATACAATCGAGATGAAGAACTTTAGGAGAAAACTTTCCACAACTGTGTATGATGAAGTCTGCAGCTGAACCTGAACTGATCCTGTAACGTTGATCTGCTGATCAGAACTTGTTGAAGAGCTCTACTGAATCAACTTCACAGTGATGTCTTGTTCTCAGCTGTCAGAGTTGTCTTCAAAATCTGTCCTCACATCACTCAGGTTCAGACTGGGGCTGAAACGATTCATCGAGTTACTCGATTAAATCGATTACAAAAATGCATCGAGGCAAAAAACTCTGCCTCGAAGCGTCGTTTTATTCTGCGTTTTTATGGCGCGCTGGGATCTCATGCGGGGATATTGTTCCACACGGGCCGTTGTCAAGGAAACACCACGGGCGCGTATTTACTCGGCGGCGGCGCGATGGCGGAGAGTCAGGGTGGCCGTAAACGGCAGAGATTGTCGAAAGTTTGGGATCATTACATCCTAAAAAAGGAAGAGCACAAGGTGCAGTGTATTTACTGCAAAGTTGAACTGGCATACCACAACAGTACGACGTCAGTGAATCAGCATCTAAGCCGAAAACATCCGCTCCATGCTGCTTCACCAAGAGTCGCTGAAACAAGGTACTGTATTTGTAGCGATGTCTGTTGTGGTTTAAAAAGATATGATGTTTAGCTTGATGTTTTTAAGTAGTAAACGTATTCACGTTCAACTGCAAGAGAGCATAGCCCCCAAAAACTGCTGCTTTACACACACACGTATGCACCTTCATCTCATCTCCCTCTCCCTCACAGACAGGCATACCCCAGACAGAGTTTCCGTTGTCCGGTAAAATATGCCGAAGTCCGGTATTTTATAATCTCTCCGGTCAAAATGTCCGGTGAAAATACTCCTCCCAAGCACAATTTCAGTTGTAATAAAATGGGTAATTTCCACATCATTTTATGAAAAAAGTACATATACTTTTTTTTACTAATGAGTAGTGTGTGAGGACGAGTGGGCTCCAGCCACAGCTCCACTCATTGATGCCACAGGTGCGCAGAGACGCATCTCCGTAATGACAGCGCTCCGCTGTTATGGAGGCTGGAACTTCTCAACGGCCTGTGAAGTTCTCATCGGGGATTTTCAGTGAAATCTACCCCGAGTGGGCTCAACTGGCCCAGATAGCCTGCTGATCCCTGTCTCCAGTGTGCCAGCAGAGAGAGGTTTCTCTCTGCAGAACCGAATTAAAACAGCGCAGCGGAGTCAGAAGAGCGCAAGCTTCTGCAATATTATTTTTTTAATTTTTTTAAGTTATGCTCGTGAGTCAATTGACGGGACTTATTTTTTTTGAAAAAGCCTGTTTTTTAGAAAAAAAATACTATTAAATGACATGCATTGATATCGTACTACTGCATATGATTTATTTTTAACCTCAATAAAATCATAAAGCCTATGTGACCGGAATTTCAAACAATTGTCCGGTAAATTGAAAAGCTGCTGGTCACATTGTCCGGTGCCAGTTTTTTCTAGCGGAAACACTGCCCCAGAGATCCTCTCTTTTTGTAATATTTTATGTTCAAACTTGCAGTGAGTTAACTGTGTTGTACTTGTTGGCACTTGCACTAAACACGCTTTTGAAGCCAATAAAAAAGTCAAATGCTTGATCATTCAAAGCCACATAATTTTCGTTGTTTTGGTTGTTTTAAAATACGGGGGAAAAAAAATCCGATTCATTGATTAATCGATCGATAAGGTGCTAGATTAATCGATTACAAAAAGAATCGATAGCTGCAGCCCTAGTTCAGACCAGAGTCCTCAGTCCTGAGTCTGGACACAGATATGGTCAAGAGTATCTGAGCTCTTTCCAGAGAAGAGCAGCTTCATGGAAGCAAGCATTGTTCATGTTCAGGAGGGGAGGTCCTCAGCTGGATGGAGACTTGGATGAAGGGACAGAATGAAACACATCACATCTTCCAGAGTTGCTTCTCTAAGTTACTCTGCTCAGGTTTGTTTCTTTTCCTGATCAAAATCCAAACTGGAACACAAACCATGATCAGAGCTGCTACTGGGAGCATCAGTCCAACATGAGATCTGGAGCAGCTCTCAGTCTCTGGTTGGAGAATCAGAGTGGGTCTCTGGGGTTGGAGCTCAACAGCTGTTGGAGAAGAAAAACAAGGAGATTCAACTGGTTCACAAGCTGAATTCAAGTGCTGATTGTTTCAACTGGAACCTGCTGATATTTAACATGGAAAGTTCATCATCTTGTAGAGACATTGTCATTGTCAAACCACCAGGGGGAGCAGTGACAACACTGATGAAGAACCTGACAGGGAGCAGAACAACACATCAGCTTTGACCACGTGGATCCACTGATTGTTGAGATTTAGCTGCTTCCTTTGATCTTGTTGCTTTGAATGGAAATAATCGTGGCACTTTTTACACACACTGTTGTGTTTTGGAGCTCTGACTGAGATGATAGTTTCTGATCAGTACCGTGAACATCACAAACATCTGAACACGTTCAGCATCAACCTCTGAGGTTGTTTTTACATGAACAAAGGTTCAATGTTCCAGTTGTGAATGTTAGTTCAAGTCTCTCAGGTGACTTTAAGAGCTCAGTCAGTCCAACAGTGATGATCATCTGTCCAAACAAGTCAGTTCATCAACTTCTACTGAGTCCACTTACCAGTGATGTTGAGTTGACAGCTGGCAGAGCTCCATCCATCATCTGTGTTCACTTGACACCGGTACTGTCCTGAGTCCTCAGTTCTGAGTCTGGACATGTGAAGTCTGATTCGTCCCTCTCTCAGAGCATCTTTGTCACTCTGGACTCGTCCAGTGAACCGTTGATGTTGATGATGGGACATCTCAACACCATTGAACACATGAAACAAGGCTGAGAGACTGAGAGCAGTTGTGAGGTCACAGTAGATGGAAAGAGAGCTGGAGGAGCTGTGAGGTTTGGTTGAGAAGGTCCACTCCAGTGTGATGTTGTGGTTCTGCTCTGCCTGATAGGAGCTCTGGGTCACATTCACTACAAATGTTGCTGCTGAGGAGACAGAGAGGGAAAGAGAGGAGCAGACACTCTGAGAACTGGACACTGGTGGAAACTAACCAACAACATTTCATCTAACTGGATTTACTGGAATCACATCAAGGAGGAACATCCAGCTGCACAAAACTCCTCCTTCCATCTACAATGTTTTTGCTTCAAATGTGTTTAAAGTTGATCAAGTGAAGCTGTAAACTGACCACAGACATGAGATCTGAGGATGATGAGCAGCAGGATCCTGCAGATCATCTTCTCCCTGTGAGAGGACACAGAGGTGAAGAGACATGAACACATGAGGTCAAAGTTCAGCTCCACAAACACCAACAACAGAAACAAACCAGCCACTGATTCACTAAATGAGGAATAAAATAAAATCCTCCAATGGTTTAACAGAAGGTCTAAAACCCAGAGTCATGGTCAAACATGTCATACTTCAATCCTGTTGTCCGTGTGGACATTCTGCTGCTTTCTACAGTGTCTTCAATAAATGTGAGTCATGTATCAACCTCAGCGTCCTCGGTGGTCTTTCAGCTGATGGTAATCAGAGACTGGACATGTTCAGGTAATAATAGATACCAGACAGGCTGGAAGACTGAAGGAGGAGGAACTGGAAAATCATTTCCTGCTAATATTCATGTCTCCGTTCATGTCCCACAAGACCAGGTCTCTGCTTTGAACCTGAGTTACCAGCTACAACATTCATGAGCTCCATCCCAGATAAATAATAAAACTTAAACTTACTGAGGAATAAATGACGTGCAGCTTTGACCATCTGCAGTAAGAACTCATCTGGAGCCTCCTCAGCTGTAGGAGAGACGTTTATGTGTCATCAGCAGTAGAATCAACCCATATAAGCCTTCTGTCTCTATATTTAACAGCAGGTGAGCAGCTATGCTTTCAAACCTAACACAGGAAACTCGTCAGCTCAGACATAAAATCTGCTTGTTTGCAGTACTGACTTTGCTTTTATAACAGGTCATGCATGACTGGAAACAAAACCAGTTTCAGCTGCTGGAACAAAGATCTTCCCCTCTGGTGTTTGACTTTAAACGGACAGAGACGTCCAACATGGAGGAGTTCAATGTGGATGTTCAGTAAGATGAAAGTTAAAGTGTTAAAAAGAGACAGGTTTTGATCATGAAGCTGTAACTGTGTTGTTTCTTTCCTGATCCAGAATATTATTGAACTAACTATTAACTATTTACAAGGAGTTTTAGTAAAATGTTCCAGGAGAGAGAGTCATCATGACAGCACAGCACAGCACGGACAGATAGGCTAAGTTACTGTTAAATTACTTACTTCGTAGCCTACTATTTTTCAAAATACAACAGCCTAGTCAGATGAGGTTAACGTGAGCAACAGTACAGCCAAGACCATGTCTACAACAAATCACTTCATAGGGTGAAATCGTTTAACTTACCTTCGTCTCTTGCTTGTTGTTGTTTTTGCTGGTTGGCGCTGAAAGTTGAAATTCTAGCCAATCAACGCAGAGCGGACGCTGGTCGTCAGCTCTGCGTTGATTGGCTGGAATTTCAACTTTCAGCCAATGAACGCAGAGAGGACGTCAGCACACTTTGGTGCGTCGCTCTAATCAGTCCGTGTAGAATGTTGAGCTACATATAGGTCCGGTTTTGGCACTCGTGCATATCATGTAAAAATACAAATTTTATTATTCAGTCAGCACGGGGACCGCCACTGTTTATTTCCACGTGACTGTGACTGTAAAAACATTAATAATGGACAGTATTTACAGGAGGTGGTTCATTTGTGATTTACACACTGATATTAACATAATAGTCTGTTCAGCTGGTGAGTGGTGTTATCTTTTTTACCTCCGCCAATGAGGTTATGGTTTTGCCGGTGTTTGTCTGTCTGTCTGTCTGTGTACAAGATAACTCAAAAAGTTATGGATGTATGTTGATGAAATTTTCAGGAGTTGTCAGAAATGTGAAAAGAAAGAACTGATTTCATTTTGGGTGTGATCCGGAAGAAATCCTGGATTCTGGATCACTTTCAAATGTTCAATAACATTGCGGTCAATGGGGCCGAAAATTTTGTTTCTCAATATCTCCGTTAATTATTGCCCCAAACTCATGAAATTTGACTCAGGGATTGACAATGGGAACCTCTATCAAATTTCAAAGGCTGATCTGATCAGCTGCTAAAACCTCTGTCCACTAGAGGGAGACAAACAGCCTTTCTGGATGAACCAGACTGTTGATTTTCTTCATGGACTCAGGTCAGACCTGTCAAGTAAAGGAAAGTTTTTAAAGGAAAGTCCCGTATTTTACTCTTCTCTCCTGCCGTCCTCCCGTATTAATATTTTCCCGTAAATCTCCCGTATTTTAACCTGCGTTATTAAAAAAATTATATCACCGCATCCGGCCGAGTAAAAAAAAAAAAAAAAAAAAAGAAAAACATTCCCAATCTGAGATCTATCACTTGACTCATGATAACTGCCACAGCAGTAGCTACTACAGGTACTGTAGGTGGAAGATGTCGCGAGGTTAGTGTAATAACTTTATGTTGACCGGGTGACTTACAGGTAGAGGCTTCACGTCAGACTTCTAATTAAACAGTTTATTATAAACTCACAATAGCAGCAATATCGACCGGTCCCTCAGGTTAACCAACATTCACAACTAGGGGCTACAGCACACATATATCACTCCGCACCAGCCTCATCACTCTACATTAGTCCAACTGTATGTCTGAACTGGTTCCAGCAGGACCTGATATGAGCTCAGTTTCACTTTCACCTCAACAAATCACTCACCTGTCCTTGTGGGATCTGAGCTTCCTGATGAAGTCGGACGGAGTTGAGCCGTCCTCATTTATCCTGATGACTCACACTTTGAAAGAGGCCGTTCACTTGTTTCCTGTCTGCGTGAAGTCTTTAGAAGCAGACGTGATGTTCTGCTCCTATCAGGCAGAGGAGAACCTCAACATCACCCTGGAGTGGACCTTCTCAACCAAACCTGACAGCTCCTCCAGCTCTCTTTACATCTGCTGTCAATTCACAAATGTTCTCGGCCTCTCGGCCTCTCGGTTGTCTTTTATATATTTGAGGGTGTCGACATCTTCATGAACCAACATCAACAGTTTTCAGGACGAGTCCAGAGCAACAAAGATGCTCTGAGAGAGACGAGGAGACGTCCACTCCAGCACTGTTCTTCTCTGATCCAGCAGGGGACAAAGGAAAATACATTTTTCTCCTCAGTGGCCACTGAAGACGTTGTTGACTAAAACTCCAAAAATGATCATTTCATCATTTGGTTTCTGACTCTTTTCTTCTGTTTTTCCTCAATAACAGTCCAGGACTCCCTAAACGTTCACACTCACTGCAGAAACATGGAAATACATTTAAAATTCACAGGAAAACCTTTAGAAATGATCCAGATGCCTCTGAAATAGATCTTAGATGGATGTTGAACTCATGTGCTGAACCTGATCAGGCTGAATTGATTGTTTCAGTTTGAGTCTATTGATCCATTTTGTGTATTTGTGCTCATGTTGAGTTCTGGACTTGGTTCAAATGAAGGATTATGATCGTGTCACCGTTGGAGCTGGAGAACTGAGAAAATATTCCTGGATATTTACAGAAAGTTCAGACACCAAACAAACAATTCATGGAGAAAATAAACCAGAAATTCATCTGACATCAACTGAGAAAACAACTTTAGATATTGAAGCTGTTAGATGTTAAAATGTCAAAGTCCAGGTCTGGATTTTTTCATGTGAGGAATGATCCTTCAAACTGAACCACCAGGATCATCAAAGTATCAATATTTTGGTATCGATCCGCCCATCCATGCTTTAAGAAACACCATGTGAAGCGTGAACATGTGAAATGACCATCAATTAAAATAAACATCTGATATTTTTTAAATGTATTATGTTTATAAAATGTGGTTTAACAGTAAGGAAAAAAATCCCATCCCTGCATAAATGTTGTAAAGTCTGTATTGAAGGAGCGAAGCCTAATGCTTTAAGCTTCTGAGACGTTTGACCAACAGTAACCTGGTCTACTCGCTTCTCTAACTCATTGGTTTCTGTAAACGTTGCTGTTGCGTGTTGATGTGAAAAAGATTCATAACATTGTTCTTCTGATGCAGTTAAAATTAACATTTTATTCCAATCGCTAATCAGAGAAAGAAAACGCCGGCAGTTAGCGCCTCAGCCGTCAAAAACCTTTAGTCTTTCTGGGTCAAACACCTGACCAACAACAGTGACGCAACTACCTTTATACCTGACCAGGAACGGCCCTGACCCCACCCCCCCCCCCCCCCCCCCCCAGCTCCTGGTATTTGATACCTAAAGTACAGACAAGAAGAAGAAAACAGATTTGGTTTTCCTAAATCTCATTACATTTTTACCCTTTTAGGGATATTCAGTGTCAGAATTAACCTGCTTGACACATTTTATAGTTTTAATATTATTACTAGGGTGACCCAAAAACCCCAAAACAGGTCCCCCTACTGGCCTCTTGTTGATACTGCAAAAATACTCAAAGATGATAAAGTAGCTTTATAAACCATACACTTATTTAAAACATCACTTTTCTGTTTGAAGTGAAAATGTTCTGATCTGTAAACATAAATAATGCCTGTAAAGTCTTTAAATCAAAAACGTACATTTAGAGCCTCTGAGGGGCAGAACTTGTTCTGACGCGTGTCCTGGACAGCAACAATAAACCAATGTCCAATACTGCTGTCTTTGAGTGTGTCCAGCCGTTTCTTTTCCAGTCGTGCTCTTCTTTACGCAGGTAAAACAGCTCCACAGTTTCATCTCTGGCAGGTTTCCATTCAACAGCTTCATACAACCATTTTCATGCTGCCACACACACGGTCCAAACATTGTTTGTCCCGGTTCACACCTGCTGCTTATCACCTGCACCTGACCTAAATTACCTGTGTTTGTGCTCTAATGCGCCCCCCCGTGTACAAACACCAAACACTACATCTCCATTTACAAACAATGACCTCTATATTAAACAAGAAACAGAAATAATACTGTGGCTCCAACAAGCTTCAGAACCAGTGACATGTGGTGAGATTCATGGCTGCTGAGACACTGACTCCATCAGAATCACATTTTACACATTTATGAACCTAACAGAGGAGATTATTCACCATCTGGTCAGCAGTAGTTAGCACGTTATGTTTTATATGTCATATCAGCATCTTTTTAAAAGATTTTCTAGTGGCCTTTACTGGATCGAGAGAAAGAAATGACTACCTGACCCTCAGGTAACATTAGGATTGAAAAGAATTAAAGAAGAATTAAATTAAGATTAAAAGAAATCATGACCATGTTCCAGAGAAGATGACCAGAGTTTGTCCATATTTAACAGAAGACCAGGAGACACTTTTTCATGGCCCTTAGAAGACATGTTTGATTTCTAAATGATAAAGAAAACAATCAATTCCAGTCTTTTTGTTGAAAAAACAAATGTAATATTTATCAGCTGTCTGGTTGTTCTCATGCTCTCTTTCATTCTTGTAGGATTCATTGATCAGGTCTTACAGTTCTCTAAAATGACCACTTGATGGCGGGTGTTGTGTTGTTTATGAAGTGATGCTCAACACTGAAAACTAGTGACGTCATACTTCTTGCATGAATGACATTAAACATCAGATTTTTTCTTTTGACATTTATGAAAAGATCCCAACTGAACTACAAGGTTGAGATCTGAAAAAATGTTAGAGCCATTTAAATAAACGACCTCCGTTCAAAGATAGTCTCAAACAACTGCAACTATTAGATTTACAATCTGACAAAAACTCCTCTGCAGTTTTTAATTATCGTTTGAGTCACAGAATCAGAAGTAAATGTGAACCTTCTTATTAAACTTAACTTATTCTTTCTCTGTTCTCATTTAATTACTTGATTTTTATGCAAAACTGAATTCAATAGTCGTCAATTTCTGTGAACACATTTTATTAAAAGTCAATGAAATACAGGATTATTGATCATATACAGTTTTAATTTGAGACGTTAAAGTCAGATAAAATTTTATCTTCAAAGATTTCAATCTCAGATTCATTAAATTGACATTTTAAGTTCCTTATTTTTCCTGCTTCAACCTGCTGCATCATCAGGATGAAGGAGTTTTATTGAAGATATCAGAGATGCTGAAAAAAAAAACACCGTCGTCCCCACAGATAACGATCAGTCTGGTCTGGATTTAACAGTTCAATTAAAAAACATCAGCTTTATTTAAGTTTCATGATAATGAAGTTTCAGTTTGTTGACACACATTAAATCAGTAAAATCTACAAAATGACTCAGTGTTCAACTTTAATCTGACTAACTGATGAGCATAAATGTAGTCAGTTTAGGTGAATAAAATCATCCTGAGCAGTGATCAGCTCCATGGATGAACAGACACAGGAAGGAGGCACCAAAACAAACTCAAACATCAACAAAACAACAAGAAGACGTCAAAGTACCGCCCATAAAGAGTGATTGACAGCTGATCTCTGAGCAGTGAAGAAATGAAACAACAGTGAGTTTTCAGCAACAATGATGGAAACTAAAATCCACATTTGAACCAACTGTCCCTGAAACGACTTCAGTCTATTTCAGCTGAATGAACTCAGCTGTGGTTCCATGACATAAAATCCAAACTCCAGCATGTAGCGGCTGAGTGAATGTGGTCTGGACTCTGTGGAGGAGAGTCATGGTTTCAGCGACGCTGTAGAAAGACAGAATACCTGCTCTGTGATCCAGGTAAACTCCAACTCTGGAGGAACCAGGACCTGAAACTGGAGTTTGAACGTTTGTTGTAGCCAGAATTCATAACTGTTTGTGTCACAATTTAATGACCAAGATTTATCATTGAATCCAAATAAGGAATCATTGACAACCCAGTCCTGCTGATATTCTTGTATGTTACTGCTACATAAACTACTCCTCCTCTCCACTCCACCTCCCAGTAACAACGTCCAGTCAGACTCTCTCTACTCAGGACCTGAGACAATACAGTGAATCTGTCTGGATGACTGGAATGAGACTGTTGTTGGTTCATCCTTGTCACTCTTCTGTTCTCCTCTGATAGTAACAGACGTCTGTTTGCTGTGTTTGGATCCAGTGTGATTTCTCGTGAATATTTCAAGAGTCCAGCTCTGGTCTTTGGTTCTGGTCCTGACAGTAAAACCTCCACTTCAGCCACTGACAGTGAGATGTTTGTCCATGTCTCTCTCAGAAGCTCCTGTAGTTTATCTCTGGTCTCTGACACAGCTGCTGTCACATCCTCAAAGTACCTCAGAGGACCAGTATTGATGATGGATGAGTGTGGAGACTCACTGAGTGGTGACAGTGAGGGGTAGTTGTGGAGAAACTGGTTGTGATCCTCTGTTTGTGACAGCTGCTTCATCTCAGCATCTTTCCTCTTCAGATCAGTGATCTCCTGCTCCATCTTCTCCTGAAGCTCTTTGACTCGACTCACTTCAGTTTCCTGCTGGGATCTGACCTGCTGCTTCACATCAGAGCTTCTTTTCTGGATGAGACGGATCAGCTCAGTGAAGATCTTCTCACTGTCCTCCACTGCTTTATCAGCAGAGACATTGATGGCCTCCACCTCCTGTTGAAGCAGCTTCACATCTTTCTCTCGGTCCTGGATTCTCTGCTGGATTGTTGTCGACTCACCTCCAGCTCCTTCTGCTTCTCAGCTCTTTCTGCTGCAGCTGAGACTGTTTCATGACCTTTATGTTCATCCATTAAACAGAGATAACAGATACTCTGCTGATCAGTACGACAGAAAACCTTCATCACCTCATCATGACGAGAGCAGATGTTCTCCTGGAGCTTCTTGGAGGGGTCCACCAGCTGGTGTTTTCTTCAGTTGAGCTACATCATAGTGAAGTTGGAGGTGTTTCTGACAGTAAGAAACTAAACAGACCAGACAGGACTTGACAGCTTTCAGCTTCCTCTCAGTGCAGACATCACAGGCCACATCTTCAGGTCCAGCATAGCAGTGATCAGCTGGAGCAGCTTGGAGTCCAGTCTTCTTCAGCTCCTCCACTACAACTGCTAACATGGTGTTTTTCACCAGGACAGGCCTCGGTATGAAGATGTTCCTGCACTGAGGACAGCTGTGGATTCCTTTCTGATCCTCTCCATCCCAGTGGGTTTTAATACAGTTCATGCAGTAGTTGTGTGTCCACAGGGAATAGTCACTGGATCCTTCAGTAGATCCAGACAGATCGAACAAGAGAAAGTCTCTCGGTCCAGCTGAACTCCCTTCTGCTCCATTTCACCTCTCAGCAACTATGACTGTGAGAGTTTCACTTCCTTGAAACAGAAACCAGTCTGAGCTCTGATCTAAACATCACGTGTTACTGGTTTTGCAGCCCAGCACATGCTGGTTACACCCATCAACAGACTTGTAGATCTAAAGGGGAGGGAACATGAAGACAGAGAGCACAGATCACTGAGTTTCACTGCAGGAAGAAGAAGGAGGGGTTATCAGGCTGTTATTCAGCAGGAAGAGGAACTAGTTT
>JAGFBZ010001192.1:0-38398 GCA_018398805.1 Hirundichthys speculiger
GTGAGCGGACGCCTGAAATAAACCCTGCGAGGCAAGTGAGGCCGACGTGGGCATGACCTCACATCTGATGAATTCAAGAGGACACGTTGCGCCAGCTGGCTTAATGCCTGTTCAACGGTACTTGTGATAATAAGCACTGTCGGTCACTACCTCGACGACTCAGCAGGAGAGGAATGTCAGATCATTAGAAGCAGTCCTCTTTCTGTTAAACAACATCTCTTCCACGTACTGAAACATCGTCAGGTAAGGCAGCAACAGCAGACACAGCAGGAAAGAATAAAAAATGACATTCCACCATGTTTCAAGGTCTTTTCCATATTACTTCCCTTGTAGCCACTTAACAGACCATGTGTGTCTGAGACATTAAGCGGAAGAGTGGAGGTAAGTAAGAGACAGAGGATCTCCAAGAGGGGAAATGAAATACAGCAGTTCAAGGTTCATTCAAGGTCTAGAGTCAGACACCTGTACAAAACACCATATTTTCTGGCTTAGAAAAGTCTTTTAGAAAAAAGAAAAACACACACACACGAGGAATGGGCAGAATGGTAGTGCAGTCGTCATCTGTGTCACTGCTGGCATCAGGCTGTGTGTGAGGTTTGAATGTTCTCCCCGTGTTTCTGCTGGTTTTAACTTCTACAAAGCTGTGTACCATTAGTGCGACATGATGGTTTCCTAAAAAAAAGTTCATAGCTATCCATTTTTTATGCTTTTTTATGGAAGATATAAGTGAAAGTGACAACATCCTGTGGGTTAAAAGGCAAGTCTCGACTCCCCGTGTGTGGTGGGATGTTAAAGTCATGCTAGCTACTAAATGACCAATGTAACATGAAACCACAGCTCTGTAGAATGACCCAGTGACTACATTTGCAACAGGTGTGGGTATTCGCACATATGGCTGTCAATACCTCTCCGTTAGCTGTGTGACGGACACCGACTTGCGCAACATTAGCTCCGATTGGCTCCTGGCCTCTATCACCCTCTATAGGATAAAGTGAGTATTGCTTATGAATGGTTTGACTGAGTGATGGATATTTGAGGAATGTGCCTGTAATGTTACAACAATGGTACCTCTTATGCATTCTTAAAATAAATAAATAAATACACATTAAAACAATCTATATTGTGCTTTCACTAGGAGTAGGCAGTTTTGGTCAATTTGGTCATCATGAAAGACGAACATGGCAGCATCTTAGTGCAGACATGCATGAGCACTCCCCTGGCTGAAGACGCACTTCCTGACACACGGATTAGTCAAAAACCGTGGGCGTTTTCAAATAAACTACATTGAAACAGCAGATTATAAACACATGAAATCATAAATCCAGGTTAGAATACCAATTTTGTCAGGAAACAAGCCCACGTAAATCTTGTGCCAAATCAATCATGCTGATCACACGGCTGTGATGACCGTGACCGGAGCAGCTGAAAAGAAAGTAGTTCTTTTTAAAGTATAAAATACTGCACTGGTTTAACATTACAGTCACTGCAATTTTACACTGCGGACTCCATAAATGAGTGGGTCTTTTTCAGGATGCAAAATTCTTACCACTATATCATCTGAATTATGTTGTGAATTCACCCGCTAGTGGGGAGCATAAACACCTTACTGTAGCATTTGATTTTAATTTATTCATCTTCATTTACCTTTCATGTGAGTGGTGTTTCTCGTGGCTGAATTGATTCATGCACAGTTTTTTAAATAACAGATTATAATCTTTGGGTTTCGGATAAAATATCAAGTGTTTTCTAGTCAACAGGCTCCAGTCCAAGTCCAGTCACGAGTGATTGGTGTAAAAGTCCAAGTCAGATTACAAGTCTTTTTACATTTTGTCCAGTCTAAAGTCATCAAATTAATGACTCTAGTCTAACTCAGGTCCTAGTCATGTGACTTGAGTCAACAACGACATGAAATATCTTGGGTTTATACAAGAAATACAAGTTAAAGTAAAGGCAGAACCTTTTTTCTGATGAGGATGTAAATTATAATCTTAGCTGATTAGATTTTCCTCATTCATTTTTAATGAAAGAAGACTGTGTTAGTGTCTGTCTGACCTCATCTTATAGACCAGGTTACACAAAAGGAACTGGCTTTCAACAAGTGTTCAGCCACATCACAAATGCTGTGAAAATGGTTTCTGCAGAAGCTTAATGGTATTAACAGAAGGAAACACTGCACATCCACATGGAGGCAATGTGTCATGACCCCACTAGTGTGGAAACATTTCAGAGCACCGTTGGCCAGGTCTGCAAAGTGACCTCCATCATTTCTGATTGAAATCACTGGTTTACTTCCTTTTACACACACAAAATGAGCAAAAATGCAGTATAAGGCATCAAAATGTGCCCATAGATATTCCCCTCAGTTACTAGATGTACTGCTTTTACTTCCTGTGACAAAAAGTCCCAAGTTATCCTGTGCAGACTGGATACACGTGGTCAAGACATATTTCATGCATGTGTGAGAAAAAGTTGAAGCACTTGGCTGACGATGAAACTTTCCAAAAGACAAAACAAGACATACTGATTATTTTGCTGAATTCTTCACTCTTTTTTTCCTACAGAGGAAACAAAAAAAAAAAAAAAAGGCCATTCTGTTGTTAGGATAATGCTTAAATATATGTCAATCCCTATATAGTGGTGGATCTTTACAAACAAACAAACAAACTTTACAAACTGTTACGATTTTAGTGTCTAATTAAAAATAAGTGAATGGGTATGCACAAAGACCCAAAAGAGAGAACTCGATTGCAAATCACTGCGGTTAAAAGAGAGAAAAGCACCTTACTTTTATGGTCAACTCTATTATTGACCATAAAGCTTATAAATATTGTGCACCTATCAAGGGGATATTCTATCAAGGGACCTTATATTTGAAGTTAATACAAACACAAAAGACACTGTGTTGTAGGCCACCAAGGTTTGAAAAAAAAAAAAAAATCATATATATATATATATATATATATACATATATATACAGTCATGGAAAAAATGATTAGACCACCCTTGTTTTTTTTCTTCAGTTTCTTGTTCATTTTAATGCCTGGTACAACTAAAGGTACATTTGTTTGGACAAACATAACGATAACCACAAAGATTGCTCATAAGAGTTTTAATTTAAGAGCTGATATCTTACCATTTTCCATGGTTTTCTTGATTATAACCTAAATCACTTAAGTTTTTACATCAATAGCTATGGCGTTGGTACTGCCAAAAACATTGCTTTTATGCATTCAGTGTTTTCTTTTCTGTCTGTTTTAGTCACATGATGACGTTTAGTGGTACCAGGTATTAAAATGAACAAGAAAGTGAAGAAAAAATGGTGGTCTAATAATTTTTTACATGACTGTATATATATATATATATATATATATATATATATATATTAGGGGTGTAACGGTACATGTATTTGTATTGAACCGTTCGGTATGACGTGGTCGGTTCGGGACGGAGGCGTACCGAACGAGTTTCCACACGGACATATTAAGTAGAGGACCGCAGGGAGCACAACAAACAGCAGTCGTAGTGGACGTCGTGGCTAATGCTAATGCCGCTAGCATTGGCAATAAGCCTCCCGCGACATAGTGTTAAATGCGGTGGGAAGCTGTGTTTGTACTCGGTCGTCTTTCTCTTTTTGTAGCGATGTTCACGTTGGGGTGATGCCGTTTCAAATGAGTTAACAGGTTAGACGTGTTGCCAGAAACATACCCGATCTCGGATGAACAATGTCGGCAAACCACTTTAGTTTTATCAACTTCTCTTTGTCCCTGTTTATATTTCACCGGGGAGCCGAAGTGTGTTTTATAGCTGCAGATTTAGGACCCTAATCATCCTAACGCTGGCTTCAAACACATGATAAAAGTAATTGATGAGCCCCGATATCAATTACCTTCTCGTCCACATTTTAGCCAGAAAATCATACCGGGACTTGATGAAAAAATACAATGATTAGTTTTTAAAGAAACAGTCTGAGCCTTATTCATGTTATTTAATCTGACTAACAACTTGAAACTGTTCAGTGTTGCAACTGTTCAATTTTGCACATCAGATGGATATTTTCTTTAAGAAAAAGTCTGAGCCAATATTTTTTTTTTTGTTTGTTTTTCAAAATATCTACATTTCAGAATATTGTATTTATATTTTTGAGCAAAATTCTAGCTTTGTCTAGGCTAATGTTCTTATTGTTTTAAAAGCACAAAAGTGTGTAATAAACAACTAGCACATTTATATTTTGCATTTTGTTTTCTTACTGTACCGAAAATGAACCGAACCGTGACCTCAAAACCGAGGTACATACCGAACCGAGAGTTTTGTGTACCGTTACACCCCTAATATATATATATATATATATATATATATATATAGTGTGTGTGATTTTTTTTATATGAGTGACAAATTCAGATTCCCAGGATTATGCAACATGACAAAGCAGGGGGGTACGAGGCAGTACAAATCACCATCACTTTGTCATCAAGGTCAAAACAAGTCTGGTAACATTCAGTCATACTTGTTTTCAAAACCAGCAGTGTAGACAACACTGATGCAGACTTAGTTAACACCATCATTTTTGTGCTCTACAGTCAATGATTTCTGCATCACCCCCCTCCTTCCTCCTCCTCCTCCTCCTCCTCTTCCTCCTTTAACTGCAGACAGCTCAGACTCAAAGATCAGTGGTGAGTTCTCTCCCACTTTTTTTAGGGTCCAAAAATATCAACATAAAGATATGATTTAAGTGAGAGACAAAGTAGAGATATAATAATGTGTCAACAGCCTAGATGATGCTGTGGGCGACTGCACATCTCACCAGCGCCAGACACCGCAACTGATAACTGAACAAATATTTGAACTTTACACTGAGCTAAACAACAGAACATTTCTTTTTATGACATTTATTGAGAAAGTGTACAGCTTTGTTACTGCAGTGCATCTTTCTGGGCTTCTGGAAGAACATTTCCAGAGCTGCTCTGGGAGCTACTCACAGGAAAGCGAGTGTTTTTCCTCTCAACCACCCTGGGACCGTTTAAATAAAAAAGAAAAAAAAAAGAGACATTTTTATCTGCTTTTCAGGTGGCTGATGTGACATGTTTTCCAAAGTGCACTCTCAGTCTGCCGGAGCGCTCACGTGTGTGTGCGCACATCAGGACACAACGACGCATGACCACGCAGAGACAAAACTGACTTCCTGTAGGGTAAATAAGACAAATAACATAAATGAGCATAAGGCTATCAGTTTGTTTAATAAATATGCCGTTGAGGTGGGGATGTGGCTGCAGCGCCCCCCTAACATAATGGCAGGAGAAACACTATTCTTAATACACAATTTTTACTTTAAAAGATGAAAGGAGAATGTGAAGTTGATGTCATGTTTTTTTTTTTTTTTAAATCTGTGCTTCTCTGAAGCTGTCTTCTTCAGGCAGGGACATCAGGATCATGTTTCAATCCATATATGGTGGGATTAGCCTTTAAAATCATGTGTCAGTCCATTTTTAATCTTTAATTCTTATACATCCTTATATTTAAAAAAACAACAACATTTTTCGATCATAATTCTACCAAATACCTATTAAAAAGCAAAACACAAAACATTGAGATTTCTCATTTACACTCTTTGTCACCTTTCTGAAGCTCTCAGAGAAGTCTGCTTGCAACATTTATTTTATTCCAAACCAGTGTGTTTTTGGAGCTCTAGAAAAAGGGGCATTTATAAATGAAATCATATTTGGAAAACTATCGCAGAGACCTTAATAACGGACTGTGTTACAACCTACGGGATCAAGAGACTGCATGCGGTTCATTCGACAGTTCTAAGACACCATTCGTGTAGCACATGGAAAAACTATCACTCCATTTCAGGATGACGTGTTTATGACCTGATTGCAGGCCATTTCAGCTAAAGAAGATGGAAAAAAAAATGGATCAAGAGATGTGTGCGACTGGATGCCACGTTGTATCACATAAGATAAGCAGAAATGTGTGGAACATTTTAGCCAACTGTGCAGGCCGAGGTAATCTTTCCATCTTAAAACTGATGAATTGTGCACATGGAGGTCAAATCCTTGGATAACCCTAATAAACGTGGCTGATACATCACTTCAGCCATCTCTGCTGCTTTATAACAGGCTTATAAAACATAAAAGAGTACATGTGTTTTTAGCATTACCAGATGTTATTGCTGGATGGCACAAACCCCGTGGCAATACATCATGTTAAACTGCCTGTGATACAGAAAGGCCATAGTTATTCAACTTTTTATTTTTTTTTACATGTTCTAGTTGTAAAGATTTAAAAGCCTGATAAACAGCATGAGTCCACACTGTGACCATTCAACTGCTCATTGCCAGATTTTTTTGCAGACAATGAAAGTAATTTTTATAACTAGGAGCACCAGTGTGACTTTAAAAAAAAAAAAAGGAAAAGAAAGAAAGAAGAGGGGGAGGGGACATATTTGAAAGAGCTCATTTACATTTATCTAAATCCTCCCTACATAGCTCTGACGTGAACCACCAGGGGGGAGTAATAATTGGGGTGAGCGCCTGCTTGTAAATGTGGGAGAGAAAAATGGCGAGATCCTGGTACCATAAGAGCCCTAGGTGGGGTCAGTTCTGCACAAGCAAACGCTTTTCTGTTTCTGGTTAAGAAATAATGCACTTTATATTGTTTGTCCTTTTGTATCATAAGTTCATCTTTCAAATGAAAAAATAAAAAATTCAGACCCTGACAGGCCCCTCAGGTGACAAGACGAGGAATCAAGACAATTTTGTCTTGAAAAAGGCCAAGAACAACTCTCTCTGACAAGCAATGCAAGTTTATTTGTAGAGTACAATTCGTACACAAGGCAATTCAAAGTGACTGAAATGCAGCTTCACCTGACTGGACACCAGCAGGAGACCACTACCTGAGGTTCTCAGAGTCCGGGTTGGTTCATATGGCTCTAACATCTCAGAGATGGACTTTGGAGCTATATCATGAAGAGACTTGTACACAAGTAGAGCTGTTTTAAAGTCTATTCTCTGAGTGACAGGAAGCCAGAGACCTCAGGACTGGACTAATGTGGTCGTATCTCCTGGTTCTAGTCAGGACCAGTGCAGAGACCTCAGGACTGGACTAATATGGTCGTATTTCCTGGTTCTAGTCAGGACCAGTGCAGAAACCTCAGAACTGGACTAATATGGTCGTATTTCCTGGTTCTAGTCAGGACCAGCGCAGAGACCTCAGGACTGGACTAATATGGTCATATTTCCTGGTTCTAGTCAGGACCAGTGCAGAAACCTCAGAACTGGACTAATATGGTCATATTTCCTGGTTCTAGTCAGGACTCGTGCAGCAGCATTCTGGATGTACTGCAGCTGTCTCACAGCTGGTTTAGAGCCCAGTGAGAAGGCCGTTACAGTAGTCTAACCTGGTGGAGATGAACGCAAGACGAACACATCTTTCTAAATCTGGTTTAGACACTATTCCTTTGATTCTGGCAATGTTTTTTAGATGGTAAAAAGCTGCTGATGTTACTGCTTTAATGTGGCTGTTAAAGTTCAAGTCTGAATCCAATATTACTACAATATTGCAAATATTATAGTATGGGACTCCAGCGTGCCATGCTACCTGAACTGCCATGCACAAAGCCATTTCCAGGTCACATAAACCAGACAATTAAATATTAAAAACAAATTCAGTCCCATGCCCCGTTTTCTAAAGTTAAACTATAAAAAAAAAAAAAAAAAACGGCTTTTTTTTTTTAAATTTTTGATTGACAATTGAGAATGAAAAAAAAAAAAATGATACACGGATAATTACGGATTGATAAAGTTACAGAACGTTTACATGTACATTTTTATTTTAAAGTTCTCCCAGACGGAGGATTGGACAGAAAAGGTTATTTGTAACAACTGACAAGTTGAACTCCCCGTTAAAAGTTTCTGCTGTTACCTCAGAAATTACCTGTTTTAATGTTCTGATTGTGGCCTCTAAATTGTAAGGATTTTGTTGGTAGACTTTTCTTTTTTTTATAAAAACAGGATGACATTAATGCCGTGGCGGTGGCAATAAGCTTTATTTTATTTGACATTTTTTAAGATGAGATTTACACTAAATATGTGTTACTGACAAGTGCTGATGTTAAAAGTGTTTGAACAACAAATGTTATGGCACTTTAGTTCATATGGCAGCGGAACATTTAAATAAAAGTGACCTTTACACTACTTTCAAATTCATTATTTGATTTTGCGTATACAATGCGATTAATCGTGATTAATCAGGGAAATCGTGCGAATAAAAATTTTAATCGTTGCCCAGCCCTAAATATAATATTTGAAAGTCAACCTTCAGTTCTTTTATTCATGATATAAAAATGTTTAAAATTGACTAAAACATTACTTGCTATTGTCAGCGCAGGTTCATTGTTATCTGATGGAGCAGCAAAATACTCCCAAAATAATCCGTTTTGAGCGGCATAAATTACAGCAACCTTCTTGATTCCAATAGTTGTAACAATTATAATGCCACGATTTTTGAAAAAAATCAATTTAGATCAATTTTTTTTAAATACGATTCTAATCAATTTAATTAAGCCAAGATGTGGCCTCCAGGCCAGCAGAGGGCGCACTTGAATTAAACTTTGTTCAGTTAGATGGAGCCCGCAACAAAGTAACAAGTAAGCGAATCAGGCGTCTCAGTGAACGCATGCGAGCAGGATCTGATGTAAAATGGAAGCTCACATGACCGAATCGAGGAAAGGGGTTAGCAAGTTTTGTCGCAGTCCAGAATTTGTTTTTTACAGACTGAATTATTAATGTTGTTCTTGAAACTGAATATAACTCGATTTTGATGGCTATGCAGTTATTGACATCATTAATGCAGTTATTGAACTACATGGTTGTTGCTAATTCACTGTCTCAGATTTTAAGAGAACCAAGTTTATCAAATAGAACTATACCTTCGTCTTAAATAACATGGAAACCTGACACATACTTTACCTTAAGTATGGTATCATACTTCCTAAAAAAGATGAAATTATTAAAATGTTTAACAATACAGCAGAATGTTATCTCTCTGGGATTTTTTTCTATAGTAATTGTACAATAAAAAAATGTTTTATGAATAACCTTATTGTCTTCATCATATTTTTATTTTCCCAAAGTGATATTTGAAAAATAGGGGTCGTCTTATAATCAGAGTCGTCTTATATTTAGGCCAATATGGTAAATTGGTAAAATTGGAATTTCATTTTTGATCAGACAAAAATAAATATACCTTAGTTTGTGCCTGGCTTATCTACCTCAGGAATAAAAAATAAAAATAAAATAAAATAAAAAAATTCTCCGAGGCAGTAGTGATTTGGAAAGGGTGTAAGAAAAGACCAGTTTAGTTATGTTTGTATAATGTCTTAGTTTATGCCTGGCTTCAAGTAGTGTTGACTTGTTATATACTAAAGGAAAAAAAAAACCTTGATAATGTACTGATTTCTTGAAAAAAGAGGGCAGTAGACCTATTGTGAAAAAAAAAAAAAAAAAAAAAGGATTTAACAGATTCGAGACCTGATGAAACAGTTTCTACTTTCCAGTCATTTGTTTTTCAGGTTTAAAGAGGATAAGAAAAAAAATGTATTGTTAAAAACAGAAGAGAACTGATACAATTTTTTGTAATTTACTGCTAGTTCTGATTTACTGTATTGAAAAGAGCATAAGAGAAAACACTACAGTATTGTTAAAAAGGAAGAGGCTGGATTTGTGTGAGAGAAATAACAATAAAAATGAAAAAAAAAAAAAAAATCAGTCATTTGCCTGTAAATTAATTTTGTGTTGGACATGATTCAAATCGTGATTTGAATTGTATCGTGAACCGTGATTTGAATTGTATTGTGAGTTGAGTGAATCGTGATATGCCTAATTAAAATGTTTGATTAAGATAACTTAATCTGGGCCGCCCTGGTAGATCAGTGGTTAGGGCAGGGGACCCATGTAGAGACTCCAGTCCTCCCACAGCGGTCGCAGGTTCCCAGCCTGTGACCCTTTGCTGCATGTCTTCCCCATTCTCCCTCTGCCCTGATTTCCTGTCTCTCTCACTGTGAAATAAAGGCCACAAGTGCCACAAAAATAAAAAAAAAAATAAAAAAACTTAATCTTTCAGCCATAGCCTGAACAATAACTTATGTGGAAACAAACAACTCCAATACATTTCCCAGCGTACTGGAGAGAGAAATCAACTAATCAATCAGCACAAGAGACCAAAATGACAAGAATTACAATCAACTTTCACACAGTCTGCAACATTGTGAAGAGCTTCCTTCAGTGATTGGACGATTACAGAAATACACCATGTGCACATTTCACTGTTGGCAGTAGTGATTTCACATTATAGATATATTTATGATAATGTACACAAACATTGCTTCTTCATTTTAAAGGCAAAAATAAAATCAATTTATTTGGTCTTTAAAAAAATAATTAAAAAAATGTTTTCATCTTAAAATCTTACTAGAAATGAAACCGAAAACTTGAAAGGATTTGTGTGTTGTGACTGGAAACACAACACTCCCCTTTCATGCAGACTGTGTAAAATAAAATGCAGCTATTCTTAGATTTATTTTTGATTTTCCTTTTCCCTTTGCAGACAGTATGAAACCGAGATTTTCATGTTTTAGTTTTTTTTCTTAAGAACTTCATTTAATTTGTTAATTAAAGGTGTATTTTTGGATTTCATGCCCTCAACACAACAGAAAAGTATGGAAAGTTAAAATGTAATGCTAGTAAAGAGAATAAAAATAAAAATAATATTATTTCGAACAGATAATTTAAACAGGTAATTGCAATGATAAATTGGTTCAAACACAGCATCCACGAGAGTCTGAGTCCTTGAGGAGTAAAGATAGGTAGCAAATCTGCACTTTGTCAACAAATTTGATACTGCTGATCACAACATTTTACAAAGGCTTGCAGCAGATGTGAAGAAGCCTCTGACTGAAGACTGTTGCTGAATGACTGTGTTGTGTAGAGGATGTTCAGGGTTGTCCATGATGTTTTTTTATTTTATGAAGTATCCTCCTTTACAGAATCAGCTCCAGAAGCCCCAGAACAGATCCAGCCTTCTTTATCAGTTTTTTTTCATGTTACTGGCTCTGATGCTGCTCCCCCAACTGATGACTGCAGATACGATTGAACTCTCCGCAACAGACTTATAGAAGATATGCAACATCTTACTGCAAACACTGAAGGACCTAAGCTTCCTCAAGAAGTAAAGTCTGCTCTGTCCCCTTCTTATAAACAGCATCAGTGTTGCATCTCCAGCCCAGTCTGTTCTCTAGGTGAACTTAGAGGTAATTGTATTCACATTTAAGATAATTGTTCCTACACCAAGCCACAAAGCGCTCCATAAGTTATCTGTATTCAGTCAAATGTCAATCACTGATCCATCCCACAACTGCAGAGTCATTTGAGTTTCTGCAGATGACGAGACTCTGACTGGTACTGGTACAGAGTAAAGAGGAATGGTGAGAGTACAGTCCCCTGTGGTGCTCCAGCGCTCCTGCACATCAGTGGTTGTGCTCATACACACAACCACTGAGTCTCATAAACGGTGGTCTGTTTGTCAGGTAGTCAGTAATCCAGGTAATTGTGGAGGCATCCACCTGTGTCTTGTGAGTTTATTATGTAGTAAAGCAGGCTGGATGGTGTTAAATGCACTTTCAAGACCATGTTCCTCACAGTGCTGCCTGCTTTGTCCAGGTGACTGTGGGTTTGTTGAAGCAGGTGTATGATGGCATCATCAGCTCCAACCTTATGACAATAAGCAAACTGCAGTGAGTCCCGGAAGGTGCTTGTTAGCTTATTCAGGAGGACCAATAAAAGTCTCTCCAGGACTTTCATGATGTGGGATGTTAGAGTAGCAAGTCATTGGGAGAAGATGGATGAGATCTTTTTGGTACTGAAACAGGGCAGGATGTCTTCCAAAGCAGTGGAACCTTCTCCTGGCTCAGACTGATGTAAAGAGGTGCTGTAGAATCCCACAAAGCTGATCCGCACAGACTTTCAGAACTCTGGGGCTGAGACCATCTGGACCTGCAGCCTTGTTCCTGTTCAGTCTCTCCAGATGTTTCTTCACCTGACTGGAGACACCGACAGGCGGGAGGGAGAGGAGGCACCAACATCTCCTGATGTGGTTGGAGATGATGAGGGGTGGCTGTAGCTCAGTGGTAGAGGTAGAGCGGGTTGTCCAGTCACTGTAAGGTTGGTGGTTCGATCCCGGCTCCCAACTGTCCGCATGCCAAAGTGTCCTTGGGCAAGACACTGAACCCTAACTGGACTGAGTGCACGGTAGCAGCCGCCCACTGAATGTGCGTGACTGGGTGAATGAGAGCCAATGTAAGAAGCTTTGAGGGCACCTCGATGGTGTGGAGAAAGCGGTATATAAGTGCAGTCCATTTACCATGATGGAGCTGCTGGCCATGACTGAGCACCACCTCAGTCTGAGGTGACTGAGGTGGAAGATGAGACAGTTGAGATGCAACAGGGAAGTTGTAGGTCAAGGGGGGACGGGAAATCAGTTTGGCTCGAGGCAGGAGAGGAGGATGCTGGGATTGTTTCTGAACTGTACCTACTGAAGAATGAGTTCAGTTCATTTGGTCTGTCCAGACTTCCATCTATCTGAGAGCCTGTGATCTTCCTCATACCTGACCACACATCTCGTATGTTGTTCAGCTCGACCTCGTTCTCCAGCTTTCTCCTGTACAGCCCCTTGTTGTGTCTAATTTGTACTGACAACAATAATTTGTCGTCTTCCACTCGGAAGGTTCATTTTCTCTTATAGGGAAGAGCTGCATGCATCTCTGCCATTTGCATAAAACAAATCCAACATTTTATTCTTTCTGTTGGAGCAGTTCACAAACTGTTAAAATGTTGGAAATGTGGCAAAGAGAGAGATGTGGTTGACATCTCCAGTAACGGCCAAGAACAAGCTGTGTTTTTGTGTTTGTAGCTTAGCAACGGCAGAGTTGATGAAGTCATATGCAACAGTCAACTGATATAACCACAAGGTCATGGGTTGCTTTGGGAACTAGTTGTAAAGCACTACAATTTAGATCTACGTTCAGAAATAGCTCTTAAACTGTTTCTGTACAAAAAGAAAAAAAGAAGAGAAAAAAAGTCTTGACCGTGTTTCCATCTGTGGGCTTACAGGCATCAGAGATGGAGCATCACACAATATTAACATGTATCGGGGTCAGTCAAACCAGAAATCTGAACTTTTTTTTAAAAGAAATGTTCTAGAGGGTGCCAAGCTCTAGGACGGTATGGTGTTGTATCAGTGCATTTGGAAAAGGTAATTTACACATCTATGATGGCAGCATTAATGCATAAATACCTACACTGAGATTTCAGCACAACACACAATGCCTTCAAGACTTCATAATTCTCCAGGGATGTCATTATATTTTTCAAAAAGAAAATTCAAAACCACATTCTGCACATGTTGCAGATTATCAACATACTACTAGTCATGCATTTGTACCAAAGCATAGCTGAGGAAGAAAAGGGTGCAGGTACTGGACTGGTCTGTAATCCTATTGTATCCCTAAAAGAAAATCTGTGGAGAGTCTTCTAATTAAACATGTGAAAAACAGCAACCTATTAAAAAAAATGAATGAAGCTGAGGAGGAAAAATATGCAACACCTTGGATTTATACTATACGCAAAGAAGCCAAAGTAAATGTTAGAAACACAACTTTTTTTTTGTTCTGTTTTGTTTCTTCCTTCATCGTTCCAGCTTTGTCTGATTTGGAGGTGTAAATAGTTGTCTAGTGGGTCACTCAGAGAATAAGAAAATAAAAAAGAACTGAAAAGATTATAACAGTGAAGGCGCTTACCTTGATGTTGGAGAACCACAGGTCATTCTCATGAAGCGTCGCCACATAGATGCAGCACAGCAGGCCGAGACCAACAGACACCGACCAACCAGTTGAAGTCCAGACTATGGCCCCCCATGACCAGTCACCTGCAACACCATCCGCATGTCATTCAGTTGATGCAGCACAAAAAAAAGCCACAATATGACGATCTTTTTCCACAGAAGACACTCCATGGGTTATGCTGGAGCAGAAATAGTTTGTTTGACTTGTTGTCAGACAATATCAGAAATCTTCAAGCAAACACACTGGACAGCAGAATTAAAAAAGCAGCCTTCACTGAGGCAGAAGAGACTCTGTATCATTTAAAAGTGAGGATGACAGCACACATTTCAAAACAGCTTCTCTTGATAGATCCCAACTGCACTCAGACTCACATGAAACCTGCTGCATGAAGGATCTGCAGGTGTTAGACGCGCTCAGAAAGACATGTCCATTACTCACTCTGGAAAGGTGTGGGGAGGAACAGCTTTCCTGATTCAACGCCCCTACAGGCATTTCTGGAGATGGACACCGGGACCTGCAGTGTGTCACTGTCGTGGTTTACTTGATTGTGAAACGGCCACTGCTCATGTTTTTTGATAAATGAAACACTGTGATGTAGTGTTGGGCAATATGACGATACATATCGTGGGGACGATAGAAAAGTGTGTATCGTGCCATTTCTCTTCTATCGTTTCTAACCTAATTTTATCAATTATTACAGCAAATATGTAATTAAATAACCTGCAACGATAAATTTGATAGAAACATATCTACTTCTACAAAGTAGCCTTTTATGTTTGCACTTTTATTCATGGTTAATGCCTTAAACAGAGTTCTCTTCAACCCTGATGTTTACTTTAGACACTTTATATTGGTTTGCAAACTTTGCACTACAAGGTTACAGATTTCAGAAAGTTGAAAAATAATTTGTGTTTATTTTTTATAGCTGAACTTCAGTGCAAAAATGTGTTTTTCCTCTCAGAAACTGTTGTGCACTTTAAAAAAAAATGTGAGAGCTACTGTACCTCTGTACCTACCTGTTTATGCTGCACTAAAATGTATGTTTGTAACAGTTCAGCTAAATGTCCTTTCAAAATAAAGTTGAAAAGTAAGCAATGAAATTTTTGTCAAACTTTTCAGAGAATAACTGAAAACATACTTTATTATGGTATATCGTGATATATATTGTTATCGTGATATAAAATAGTCCATATCGAGATATATATGATTTTTTTCCATATCGCCCAGCACTACTGTGATGTCAGGTTTCCAGTGTGTGAATTCAAATAAACTCAGAGGACCCCAAGTTGGCTGTTAAGATGGCTGCCCAGAGAATCAACAAGAACTAAAAGCAGTGATTTAACGTGTATATTTACCACGTTTGTCTGTTTTTGCGTCAACTTATTGTGTGGCCATATACACAATACTGTCTCGGTGTTGCCCATGGACATGTTGCTATGGTGTTGTTTGCATGGGAATGTATAAACAACACCATAATGTGTGAGCCAACACACACACATCCCATATTTCATCCCATATTTCTTCAGTGCAAACTTGAAATAACTAAATAATCATTCTAGTGGGGCATTCATTTGCAAATGTTATCCTTAAGTCTGTTAAAAGAAATGATTATGAAGTGATTATGCCCAAGATGCAACTCCAAAGTATGGCTGCACGGGCATAGATGGCGTAGGTCTTTAACCAAAACAATGAGTCAAGTAGGTGTTTTCTAGAGCTACTATAGTAAAGCCCTGATGGATGAACTCCTCTGGGTGGCAGGGTGGCAGCAGGGTGGCAGGGCGGCTCACTCACCCTGCAGGATCTTCTCCGGGTGGCGGTGGGTGCAACAGTTGGACTGCTGGGACTGAACTTCAGCTCCTACTGGAGCCTCCTTCCCCTTACTGCCCTTCCTCTGACGGAGGCTTGTCATGTTTGTCACCAAGCAGAAAGTGAGTCTGAGGGATATGATAAATGATTAATGCACAGCGTGTGCGCTGACGTCACTGCGACCGGAGCGCTGAGCCAAACCAAACAATGACGCGCACCGCTGTTTGCATCTGTTGTCTTTCATTCAGTTGGACACTGATAAATAGGATAAACAGGCCTTTTACAGCAGAATTTCCTGTTTACGATGCTGTGAGAAGGTCGAACATCCAAATCCGCCTGTCCATACCAGATTGTCGAGGGGTGGGGGACGCATTAATTATCCCGTATTTAAATGGGATGATATGCTTTGCAAAACATGGACGCACATGTCCCTTGCGAAATATTATAAGGGATGTGGAAACGACGAAGTAAGATAAGGTAGGTTTAAACTCCCATTGTGTAGCACAGACCGACAGCTACAGCCTCATTTGGCTGACTGTGTGTTTTTCATGCAGACGCGCTCCGGTAGACAGACTTTCCCCGTCTCATAGCAACAAAGACGAAAACGATTTCAGGCAACGGTACAATTATAAGCCTCACCCTCCTCTAGGCCACAGCAGCGGCTGGCAGGACGCTCCGACAACTCTCCTCTACCTCCCCCTCTAACCCTCTTTCTCTACGTCTTTATATCTCCCTCGTTCTTTTATTATCCTCTCCACTTTTCTCCCCGTCTGCTTAAATTTATCGGCCAGCGTCTGTCGCACCGTCTGAGGAGCAACACCGGATACGAGAGCGGGACCCTTCAAAATAAAAGCGTCAAATTGGTTCGCTGTACACTGCACACTACTGTGAACTTTAAAATGAAAATGTCCATGTTAAAGTTCTGTAACTTTACCAATTCGTGTATCATTTATTCTTTCCATTTTCAATTGTCAATCAAAAATACAAAAAAAATAAAAAGTGACATTTTATTATGTTTTCGTTTTTTATTATAAAACAAAAAAAAACAAAAAAAAAATGCCTGTTTTTTAAAATATTATTTCAATTTTAGACTTGGATCAAAAATACGAAATGAAAAAAACGTGCCACAGAACTGTATTTGTTTTATAATCGAGGACTGGACTTTCTGTTGTTATTACACATCTGTGCCACTAGATGGAGCTGCACTGAAGTAACCAGTAAGAGAATACTGTAGTATGACAGTGAACACATGGAGCAGACATATATATATATATATATATATATATATATATATATATGTAACTGTTGTAGACCCGTCCCGCCAGTAACACACAGTGAGTCTGTGATGATGTAGTCCTTTATATATCTGCTGCAATGAGCACATCTGCAATGAGCACATTTGCATAAAAAGAATATGCCGTTAGAGCCATCTGCACGGACATCGGGAGCAGTCAACTGCAGAACTGCCGAATGGTCTCGGTTTCCGGTCAAATTTATAGAAGGCAGGCTACCAGCAGATGGCGCCAACTCGCCGCTCATTGCAGGGAAACCAACAGACTTTACATATTTTAGCAGGAGTTTCACATAACAATGGACAAACACAAGGGTCCTTTTTAAACCTGTTACATACACCCCCCTGAAATCCTGCAAAATATGGGAAGTGCAACCCTCGAGACAAGACAAAAAAGGAACAAACAAAAAAACATGGGCAAAAGGAAACGCACACACACCGAGGTAAGAGGAAAGAAAACTCAGGTGCAAGGAACAAACCTAAGTACATGTCAGTTCAAAAACTCTCCCTAAAAAAAAAAGGAGTGTGTAGAGTAAGGAGGCGATCAAACTCCTATCTAAACACAGACTCAAAGATGCCCGTTACACCTCTGAATGGTAAAACAATGGTCCTGCAACACCAAGTGCACAGCTAAAACACCACTGCTGGTTACATATTCTCAAAACCCCAATGTCTAAATCGCATGTGCGTTCGAAAAGAACTGAACCAAAGAACGGACGGAAACAGAGGACACAGAACCCTTACCTACGGCTAGATCATTCATCTCACAGACAAGGCGTCTAGGGGGTCTGATGGACCCACGATCCCTGAGAATGCGACCACCAGGCCGCGAGCAATACACCTGAGCTAAAGGGCCTAGAACGTCAGAGTCTGGACAGCCAAGGTCGTGAATGGCTGAGTCAGGGGCGTCAGTGACAAGAGGGTCAAAGTCCGGACGGGCCCTGACTGTGGGGGAGCCATCAGGAGGTGGCATGTCAGCAGGGTCAGTGACCAAAGGGGACTTGTTGGGAAGGACAGTAGAGGGAGGGGTCAAGTCCAAACTGGGGAAGTCTGGGGGGACCATGTCTCGAGAGGACTGTGGCGGGCATCCTGCACTGCGGACTGCGGAATAGGACGCAGCCTGTCCAAGTTCCGAATGATCAGTATGACCAGACGTAGTGACTGGGACAGAGTCAGTCTGGGCGGCATCAGACCCTGGGTCAAGCGAGCCATCATCCCCTTCTGAACAAACTGCAACATTACTTGTCTGCATAAGCCAGTTGACCGTACGAACGTCACTGTCTTCCATCACATCAGGAACATCAGGGCATAGTTCACTTCCGTTCACTGCAGCGTCGCACCATGACTGTGCAGATCCACTGTCCGCGTCCTCATCACAGGGCAAGAAGCTGACGTCGAGTAGCAGATTTCTGTGAACGACTCTCTCTCGTCCTGTCCTGTCAGAATCCTCCTTGACCCGGTAGACGTTGATGTCAGGGTTGACAGACACGACCTCATTTGGGGTTGACTCCCACTTGTCTGCGACTTTGCGTTTCCCCGGTACACCTCTGTTGGCAATCAACACTCTGTCCCCAACGCTGAGAGGTGAACCTTTGACCCTGCGGTTGTACAGTTCGGCATGGCGAGTTTGTTCCCTGAGACTGTTCCTCCGAACAATCTCAGCAGCTTCGTGCAGGTCCTTCTTCAGGTGGGACACAAAGTCCGAATGACTGACAACAGTGTCGTTGGTGAGAGCATGCTGAAACACGACATCTATGGGAAGGCGAGGTATCCTCCCGAACACGAGGTAGAACGGGGCGAATCCCGTCGTCTCATGTTCCGTGCAGTTGTAGCAGAAGGTAAGCAGGTGCAGCATCTGTGGCCACTTCGCCTTGGGTTGAGGGGGAAGGGACCTGATCATGCCACCCAGTGTTCTGTTAAACCTCTCTGTGACTCCGTTTCCCATGGGGTGATATGGGGTCGTATGGGACTTCTGCACCCCAGACAACTCTAGGAGTTCCCTGATCAGCTTGCTCTCAAAGGTAGCACCTTGGTCTGAGTGGATACGGCGCGGGAAACCGTAAATGAGGAAGAAGTCATTCCAGAGACGACGAGCAACTTCTTTGGCAGTCTGATTCTTGCACGGAAAGGCGTGTGCCAACTTGGAGAAATGGTCAGTTACAACCAAAACGTCCACAGACTTGTTCCCTTGTTCAGCAGACCAAAAGTCTATGCAGACTAACTCCATAGGCTCAGAGGTTACTATGTTCTTGAGCGGGGCTCGGCTGTGCGGCTCAGGTGTCTTCCCGACAATGCAGCGCTGACAGGTCCGGACGTAGTTCTTGATGTCATGTTCCATGCCACTCCAGAAGAACCGTTGTCTCACCAGAGACAAGGTACGGTGTTGGCCCTGGTGACCCGCCGCATCATGGAGACCATGGAGGACTTTTCGCTTTAGCGAGTCAGGGACTATAAACTGGAAGATCTTCTTGTTCATGTGGGGATCTTTCTTTGCCTTGAACAGCATGCCATCCCGTATGGTGAGTCTACTCCAATGCTTCAGCAATTTGATCACTACGTGGCTCAGCAGCTCTCTCACGCCTGGTAGGCCTCTTGTGCCTCTGAACAAAGTACATGGCCCTGCTTATAGTGCTGTCCTGCTCCTGTGAACTGACAAGCTGGCTCTGATGGAGTGCAGTGGACTGATCCTCCTCTTGCAGAAGGCCGGGGGTAACCCCCGTACCCATCACATGGCCCACACCGCCAGTAGACTGAGCACTGAGAACTGCTGCGACATCCTCTGACTCAACTGAGCCACTTGTGGTCGGTGGAAGCGCCACCAGCACTGGCTCGTCCGTAGGTCCACCACCTCCATCCACGACAGCATGATAGTTATTAGTCACTCTGAACACAGCTTGGACCGTCTTGTCATTAACACCATTGACCTGGTTTAAGAGTGAGGCATAAGGCTCGGTCACAAGGCGATGACCCACACACGACTGGACAAATGGCTCACGGCTCAGGGCGTCGGCTACGATGTTCTTTGGGCCTGGGATGTACTTTAAGTCAAAGTCATACGCAGCGAGCTTTGCCACCCAGCGCTGTTCACACGCATCCAGTCTAGGTTTGGTCAGAATGTACGTCAAAGGGTTATTGTCAGTCCATATTGTGAAGTGTCTGCCTTTCAACCAATGACTGAATTTGTCACACACTGCCCATTTCAAAGCGAGGAATTCAAGCCGGTGTGCAGGGTAGTTCAACTAAGAGCGTGAGAGAGTTCTACTCGCAAATGCAATTGGTCTGGCAACTCTCTCACCAGGTGGCAGTTGCGACAGGACAGCTCCAATCCCATCAAAGGATGCATCAATGGCCAGGATGAATGGGGAGTTGAAGTCTGGGTGGGCAAGAGTGACACTGGTCATGAGGTCATGCTTCAGTGTCTCAAATGCGATTTGGCATGCCTCGGTCCAATCAGCAGGCGACAGCTTGTGCTGACCTCCCTTCTTGACAGGTTTGCGACCTCTCTTCTGCTTGTGCTGAGAACCAGGTTCAGCTGTGAGCTTGAACAACGGCTTTGCTTTGGCAGAACATGCCTCAATGAAGCCTTGGTAGTACATCACCATACCTAAGTAAGACCTGATTTTACTAGGGCAAGGCGTTTTCCCATCAGATTCCATGAGATCGGTGATTTGGACGTCATTTATGGCTCTCACTTTCTCGGGGTCAGTTTGAACACCGTCTTCACTGACGACGTGCCCAAGAAACTTCACAGTCCTTCTGAGGAAGAAGCACTTTTTGGGTGCGAGCTTAAGGTTGTGCTCCTTGAGGCGGGCAAACACCATCTGCAGGCGTTGGAGTGCAACTTCCTCTGTAGGCGCGAATACCATGAGGTCGTCAAGGTAACACAACAGGCTCGTGAAGTTCTCGTCGCCGAATATGGACATCATCATCCTCATGAACGTCGCCGGACTATTACACAAACCCTGAGGAAGGCGATTCCATTCATGTAGTCCGAAGGGCAATGAGAACGCGGTGTACTTCCTGTCATCGGGGTGCAAAGGGACATTGTAAAAGCCAGATGTCAGGTCCATTGTGGAAAAGAATGCGTTCCCACCGAGCGCGGCTAGAGCATCGGCTTGGTGGGGCAGCGGGTAAGCATCCTTCACGGTTCTTGCATTAAGCCATCTGAAGTCGGTGCAGACTCTGAGCTCACCGTTCCGCTTCCATACGAGAACGAGTGCAGACGCATATTCGCTGCATGACTTCTGAATGATGCCTTTCTCCTCCATCTCGTTCAGAGTCGTCCTCAGCTTTTCATACTGGCTCGGTGGTATGCGTCTGTAGGGTAGACGAAACGGTTTGTCATCGACAAGGTGGATGCGATGCACAAACCCTTTCGCCTCCCCACAATCCAGCTTGTGTCGGGAGAAGATGGACTCATACTGTTCAATGATGCGAAGGAGCCTGTCTTTCCACTGCAGCGACACCTCACATGACTCCAGGTCAAGATCTCGCAGGCCCAGAGCCTCCAGTGCACTCAACATGTCTTCCTCTGACCTCGGCTGCACATCTCCGCTCTGCACACACTGCACGTTGCACTTTATCTCATCCGCTGTCGGCAGGTCCTCCACTGCAATACATGGAGACACGTCTGCAATCTTAGCATTTCTCTTCAGCACCACAGGTCTGTCAGTGGGATTTATGACTTTGACAGGGACCCAACGGTCTCCCCAAAGAGGAGTGATAACTCTTCCAACGAGTATCTGCTTGTGCCTGGCTTTAGACTTTGTAGGCTCAACGACCACTGTACTGCCAGCTGACATCACCGCTGACTCAGGCAACTTGCCCCAAATGAGGTGCTCACTCTGTGGTTTCAATATCACACAACTCTTGACTTTCACCATTCCCACCTTGTCAGGAATGCAGTCACCCCTCCATCTCTCCGTGTTGGAAAGCAGTGACAAGAACTGGCAGTGGTCATCAGTCTGACTGTTGTTGGGCGAGGAAACCAGTCTCCAGTAGCCGTCGGTACTCTTCAGTTGAGTCAGAATGTGCTTGATGGCATTACTGCCAAGGATCATCTCTTCAATTTGACCCGGAACAACCATTGCTGGAATGATCATTCTACATCCGTAAACGGTGACATCAAGGTCATACATATCTTTGGGGGAAATGCGGTGTCCACCGCAGCCAATAATGACATAATCATCAGCTCTGTCTTTACTCATGTCAGGGCAATGTCGCAGCAGGGATTCAACAGCAGATTCACTCATGGTACAGGCCATCGAACCGCTGTCTAACAGTGCTTTCAGAGTCGGGCCATCCTTCACAGACACAGGCGTGTAGAATAGGCTGTTGGTCTCTGCTATTCTCTGAGATCCCTGAAATATCAGTTTCTTGGATGAGGCTATTGTACTGCTGTACAACTCGTAAAGGGACTTATTGTCTGGCATGTCTGGTTCCACATTATTGGTGGGAGGCTTATTGGGATGATCTGCACGGTCCTCCCCTACGCACAGACCAGTCAGTTTTCCTGCTGCTCCGGGACAGTCTTTTTCTGCGGACAATCACGGCGTGAATGGCCCGGGGCGTGGCACAGGAAACATAGCTTCTTCTCCCGGCAATGAGAGAAGGCACTGTGGTCCTCATCCTTGCAGATAATGCATGGTCTGTTGGTGAAACCATCAATCCGGTCTGCAGGCCGCCTGGACGGGGTGGGCCTTCTCCCATGTGACTGGTCAGAGGCTCCACGCAGCAGGACTTTCTCCAACATAGCCATCACCTCCGCTAGGGGGACATACTGAGGGCTCTGTGCTTGAGGTGGCCCCTGACTGGTGTGGGTGGGGACTGAGGCTGGGCTATGGCTCACCCCCGCCGTGTGCACAGCAATGTCCACTTTCCTCACAGGGCGCACCGGGGTGTTAACTTTACAGCTCATCTCAGCATGATACTCGTTCAGCACCTCCAGTACTTCACCAGCAGACCACCTGTCGATAGTTTTGGACCTGAAAGTGAGGGCTAGGTCTTTGCATGGACAGTTCCGAATAAACATGCGGGTCACCTCCATCTCAGGGTTGTCCAGCGTCTTGCCCTGTTCTCTCAGGCAGTCAGTGGCAAGGTCAGCTGCTCTGTTTAGTCTCAGCCAGTAGTCGTATGGGTCTTCCTGGTCCTTGGGTAAGGTCGAGTAAAAGTCAGCTAAGGGAACAGCAGAGTACCTAGTAGAGCTAAAGTGCTTTCTGAGGAGACCATAAATCATGTCAGGGTGAGCAGAAACATCAGCGTTGCTATTTCTAATGCCAAACCTAACAACATCCTTTGCCTTCCCCCTCAAATGCATAAGGATCTCCTCAGCCTGGTCTGCAACCTGTATATTACCCCTCTTAATAAATGTTCTCATTAGATCCTCCCATTCATGCACTGTAACAGAGTCCGAGCCATCCCCTACAAAAAATGGTGGGTCCTTAACCTTTCTCTGTGTAACCACTTGTACCTGGGATGAATCTGTCACCTGACTGGGCTGACTAAACGCGCTTGCAACTTTTCGTGTGGCAGACGTACTGGGAGCTACTGTGCTGTGTGATTGCATGCGTGATAGGATGCTGTCAGCTAGCTGATGTCCTATCTCCTGAATGACAGCTCTCATCTGGTCATTAACACCCTCAGAATTATCACCTGTAGCGTATGGTGTAGATGAGACCTGTGTCATGGGTGAGCAAGTGAGATGGTCAGCTGCATCATGGATTCTGGCTCCAGGAACCGCTTCCAAAGAAGGCATATCAACACCAGGGGTAGCACTATCAATAGAAAAGGGAATGGGGGTAGGCATAGCTCTGCCTCTACCAATGTTAGCAGGTGTACTAAATCGTGGGAAAAAATGGTTCCCCTGAAAAGACATATTTCAATAACGCTTGGCACAATAATGGACTCCCAAAATTCCCAAACTCAAAATATTCCAAAAATAGAGTGTGCAAATACTCAATACAAAAACAACAAATAAATCAAAATGACAGAATAAATCAGCAAACTGCGTGACACAATGCTGGCGTGGCATAAAATTAACCTTGTGCCACTAAGACACACTATACAACGTAATGAGCTCCACTGCAATGCTACCATGTAACCCGAGTCCTCAAATACTGACGGCCTCACGAAGTGATGTGGCTGGCAGGGCGGTCGCTGGTTCGATGAGCTTGATAGAAGTCACGGGTCACGGCACCAATGTAACTGTTGTAGACCCGTCCCGCCAGTAACACACAGTGAGTCTGTGATGATGTAGTCCTTTATATATCTGCTGCAATGAGCACATCTGCAATGAGCACATTTGCATAAAAAGAATATGCCGTTAGAGCCATCTGCACGGACATCGGGAGCAGTCAACTGCAGAACTGCCGAATGGTCTCGGTTTCCGGTCAAATTTATAGAAGGCAGGCTACCAGCAGATGGCGCCAACTCGCCGCTCATTGCAGGGAACCAACAGACTTACATATTTAGCAGGAGTTTCACATAACAATGGACAAACACAAGGGTCCTTTTTAAACCTGTTACATATATATATATATATATATAATATATATATATATATAGTCATGGAAAAAATTATTAGACCACCATTTTTTTCTTCACTTCTTTTGTTCATTTTAATACCTGGTACCACTAAACGTCATCATGTGACTAAAACAGACAGAAAAGAAAAACACTGAATGCATAAAAGCAGTGTTTTTGCCAGTACAACGCTATAGCTATTGATGTAAAAACTTAAGTGATTTAGGTTATAATCAAGAAAACCATGGAAAATGGTAAGATATCAGCTCTTAAATAAAACTCTTATGAGCAATTTTTTTGGTTATCGTTATGTTTGTCCAAACAAATGTACCTTTAGTTGTACCAGGCATTAAAATGAACAAGAAACTGAAGAAAACAAGGTGGTCTAATAATTTTTCCATGACTGTATATATACATAATATATATATATATATATATATTATATATATATATATATATATATATATATATATATATATATATGAAATGTGAAATGTGCATATCACCCCCAAGAAGAAAAGCAAAACACTTTGTGAAAATACTGCTGGTGCTGGTAAGGGTGTCATTATCCACAGTGAAATCAGTCTTGTACTGACATGGACTGAAAGACGACTCAGCCAGGAAGAAGCTGTTACTTCAAAAGCAACATAAAAAAGACAGATTACAGTTTTCAAATACACAGACCTTAATTTCAAGACCTTAATTTTAATCAATGTTGTTACAACCTGGCTCAATCAATGTTGTTACAACCTGGCTCAATCAATGTTGTTACAACTTGGCTCCTAGGGATGCAATATTAAAGGGGACTGAACACATTAAATGCGAGAGTAAAAGGTTTTATTGAAATCTGTTATTATTATAATGATGGAGTCATCTTTAATTTTAACCACCTGCCCTCTCAGTTCCCCCAAAGGGTATTAACAAGTGAGGGCCAGCCAAAATATTTTCACTTTTCACAAATATCCTCCCTGATGGTTTTACACATACTGGAGGCTGATATTTGACAAGACAGTTACATTCTGTTCTTATTACCCTCATGGAAAAAGCTGCAGGTGGAGCTGAGCCATCTAAGACATCAACAACTTTGCCGCTTCTTTTATCTTAAGAAGGTCATCATCCTGGTGATGGAGAGACCTGTCCCCTCCATTGATCTCCACATGTAGCAAAGAGCCAGAGGGAGTTCAGGCCAAAGAGCTGAAGAAGTGATTTGTTTCTGACCATGGCTTGAAAGTGTTATTTTTTGTATGCTTCATGGCACGTTAACATTCATAACACACAATTCAGCATGTGTATAAAATTAAATACTCTTGTACTGCTAAGTCATCGGCAGCAGCAGTTAGGATGCGTTCCATTTTCTGTAATTGCTTCACCCTGTTCAGGTTCATGCAGAAATTGTCCTGCAGAAAATTCAGACAATTTAGAATCTATATGAGAAATGTGATTATTAATAATCACATTTCAGGCTCACCAAGTACAAGAGACGGTCTGATACTTGTCCTTTCCTTAGAACTGTGTTAAGTTTATATGTCTTGAAAGAGGCTTTAGAAGAAGTAATCAAAACGTCTGGCTGTAAAAATGTTTAAGGAACTGCTCTGATGCACCAGTTGAATATTTTGGGAAATATGCATAATTATTTAGCTGCAGGGAGTCAGATCAGAAGGCCAACCTGTTTCAAAAGATTCAAAGTTCACTGCACTCTCTCATCTAACTGGACATAAAGTGGAGCTCTGCTCTTCTTTGGTTAGTTGCAAATCTTTAGAGAGGTCAGTTCTGACTATTAAACATGACTATCTTTTTTATATCAAATAGGCCAATGAATTTCAAAAAATATATATCAGTAGCTGCACATTCCAAGGTTTAATTTGTTCATACAGGCTTAATTACACAAATCATTGAAAGAACAGCTGTGGTGAAAACATCAAACTGATCATTGAATGGCTTGTTTACGCTCTGCTCTCCTGCTTTCTACTGCGTAGAATCTTTTCTGGACTCTGTGTTCTCGCTCATCTCCTCATCTGAATATATGCTATTCCTTTTTTTTTTTTGGCCTCTTTCTTTCAGTATTTTATTTACAAACAACCTCTAAATTTTCATTATTCTCCAAACTCCTCTTTTTGCCAACCTGCTGGCCCACCTTGGAGATGAAATGATGTGAAGAACTGATGCTGGACTTCTTATACTGGATATTATCATGTGGTTATTGGACATTTCTCCTGCAGCTTTTCTCACAGCCCCGGAGGAGTGAAGATCTCTCTTTGAATTGCCTTCAAAGAGAGTCTGAGGTGAGCGAGGAACTGTTATAAAACCCAGAACACACTGTTCACGATTCAAACTATAGAAATACTTTTAATTTTAACTTGCTCAAAATTACCTTGAAAGATGTTTGAACAAGAGAACAACTGATTCCTGCATTTCGTTGTTTTCCACAAGGCTCAGAGGACTTACAGTAAGGTCTTTTTTTTTGTCTTTTCTTTTAAATAAATCTACCTCGCACAACATTGCAAAGAGAACAAAATATGAAAAAAGAAAAAAAAATGTGCTTGACAGCACCCATTTTGGAATCTCAAGTGAGTCCTAGCTCATAAACAAACATAAAACAAAACTGCCATATTTTTGAGGACCACCTATTGTGGCTCTGAAAATATGTAAATTAGTTTACATTTGCATTGCAGGCAAAAGGGACCCAAATCTGATCTCTTCCCCCCTTGCGCCATATCAGATTTTTTTTTACAGCTGTCTGAACAGCTCAAATGACATTAAATTGTTGTTTTGTTTTGTTTTTTGTCTTTTTCTTTTCTCGTTTGTTTGTGCATGTTCTCCCCATGCTTGCGTGGGTTTTCTCCAGGTACTCCGGATCAGAGTAGAATTATCTAGATCCCTGTTTTTATCTCCACCCAACTTCACATCAGTCCGTATTTGCTGGGAAGCAGGTAGCTGAAACATCAATCCTATGAAATAGGGAGGTGGAGTCAAGTATCTGACTCCAGCCCTTAAAACTGGCTTTTATGAGTGGATCTATAAAGAGATGATTGAAAAGGGGAGCTGTTGTGGTGTTTTGATCAGTGCTTATCACAGACATTTCATCAAGACCCTAAATAAACTTAAAAACAAACAAAAAAGAAGTGCAGAATATAACTTATGGTAGTGCTGGGCAATATGACGATACATATCGTGGGGACAATATAAAAGTGTATCGTGCCATTTCTCTTCTATCGTTTCTATCGTTTCTAACGTAATTTTATCAATTATTACAGCAAATATGTAATTAAATAAACTGCAACGATAAATTTGATAGAAACATATCTACTTCTACAAAGTAGCCTTTTATGTTTGCACTTTTATTCATGGTTAATGCCTTAAACAGAGTTCTCTTCAACCCTGATGTTTACTTTAGACACTTTATATTGGTTTGCAAACTTTGCACTACAAGGTTACAGATTTCAGAAAGTTGAAAAATAATTTGTGTTTATTTTTTATAGCTGACTTTCAGTGCAAAAATGTGTTTTTCCTCTCAGAAACTGTTGTGCACTTTAAAAAAAATGTGAAAGCTACTGTACCTCTGTACCTACCTGTTTTTGCTGCACTAAAATGTATGTTTGTGACAGTTCAGCTAAATGTCTTTTCAAAATAAAGTTGAAAAGTAAGCAATGAAATTTTTGTCAAACTTTTCAGAGAATAACTGAAAACATACTTTATTATGGTATATCGTGATATATATCGTTATCGTGATATAAAATAGTCCATATCGTGATATATGATTTTTTCCATATCGCCCAGCACTACCTTATGGTGTATGTTTAATGGTGAAGGAAACACTTTGATCATGAAACCTTTTATGCATTATGTACATTCAATCACTTCATCTTTATAATACTTTATTAATAATAATAAGAAAGTCAGTAATAAAGAGTGTTTGTAGAAGGTTAGGAATGACCTGTAGTGGTCTGCATTGCAGTGAACCTCAAGAAGTCTCTGACTGAAGACGCTCTGTTGTTTAACCACCCTAAGATGTGCAGTTATGTTTGTGCAACTCTTGAAACATTCTTCTTTGCACAGTCAGCTCCAGAATAGTTTCCAGAACAAAGTTTGTTCAGTTTCTTTGAATTACTAGCCTATTATGTGCAGCAGTCTCAAAGCAAGAGTGTTGTGCTGATATTTCAGCTTGTTGTTTTGTATGCGCTGCTGTTCAACCTTGGGAGGTAGTAACAGCGGCGAGGCAAGTAGGAGATGAGCTCTGATGCAGAGGTGAACATACCACTCCTACCAACGATCCTGTTGCTGCGATGATTCCACAGACGCAGCATGCTGGATGGGATCACACACTGATGTGGCACTGAGCCTCTGTGTGAACTTCCAACGAGGAACAGCTTAATGTGACATCCTTTTTTGTACTGATACAGTAAAAATAGCATTGACTCATGTCACACTGATGGGGGGGCGCTTTGATCCAGCTCAATGTCCAGTCCGAATCTCATTATGCAAGAAAATAGCTACAGTTCATAGAATCGGCTGGTACAGACAGCTACAAAGAACTGGATACAACTTGTAAGATCCCCCAGTTGATTTAGCCTCTGTCTGCCAGAGTCTGTCACTGGTCCAGCTCTCCGTTTAAAGGGTCTGAAGTTGTGGTCTGGTAGGATGCCCTTGCTAGATTTCCTCAACTTTGTCTAAGCTGGTGGCGAGGAGACACGTCTAGTTCTCACTGCTTACTTCCAAATGCCTATCCTGCTTCCAGCGATAACTCACCTAGAAGGAATAGCCTGGCTCAAGGTACAGTCACCAGTCACATTTGTTAACAGCAGCTCTCCCCTTATGATCTGGGCTCTTGTTATCGACTAGGTTAGGTTTAGTGGCTAGGATAATTAGCCCCCAGGATCTGTAACAATAATGGGCTAGAGTAACCTTTAAGAATCTTATGTTGTTAATGAAAAGGCTCACCCAAATCTTTACATTCATGAAGGTGAGGACAGATTGAATGTCCCTCACAACATCTTATCATTTTGTATTTATTAAAGCAGGTTAGCTGGGTTAAGTGACAGCATTGTAAAATAACCTCTAATTCTTCTCCAAAAATAAAGCTGTGGCTTGCAGTTCCATTCATCTGTAGTCCAAGCTGGTTAGGGCTGAGCAAGTGGCCAGATAGCTCTGTCCGAGGCTGCTGAGCGGGGGTGTCTAGGCGTGGTCCGTCCAGACACAGGGTGGGTGCTCCAGGAACTCTGGTATCCAGCCCCTCCCCCTTTTTTAGCAGTGAGCTGGGGAAACTCTGAAAAGCTCCAATTTTTATTCTTCAAGTCTCCAGGAAATACTGGTCAACCGTTCTTGCGTCTTCTTTCTCTATTCTGGTCTTGAAGAATCAATCATCAGGAAATCCCTTGGTGTTGGTTTGCGTACCGCCGCTTCTTCTTCTTGGAGACGACCCAACAGAAAACGCTATTTTTCCCCAAAACCCCCATAATATGCTTCCTCGTTCAACACTCCCTTCGCCTCAGCCCCAATTCTCCTTGTTTGGTATCATCATGGGTCCAGAACTCCTGATTGGTGGGTGTACAATGGAGGCGTACAATATCACATTTACATAGCATGTCCCGATTGGTTGGTACACAATAGGGGTGTACATAATTAAAAATCACATAATCACTCCTAATTTGTTGATGCACAATAGGGGCGTATATGATTAAAAATCACATAACCCATCGCAACCCTCTCCTGTATCCTAACTTCCAGACAACCAAGGTTACCAGAGAACGGTCTCACACATTAAGACCTGTTTACTGAACCAGTGGCTTGCTATGCAGTAGAGGTCTTCAGAAAAACCCGAAAACCCGAGGTCCCGAGCCGACCCGAATCGGGTCTCAGGTCCATTCAAAAGACGTGACTCCGGGTTCGGGTCGGAATTGGTACAGTTAGTCTCGAGTCCGGTCAGTGCTCCCTGACAGGCTGGGTCAGCGTTTACTCGAGAGAGGTAAAGATATTGGCGGTGGCAAGACTCGGTGCAGTTTAATTAATTATTCATTAATGTGGCGTGTTTGTCATGAAAAAATCGTGTTGCCGTAGCGTGTTATTAGCGGTCTGCCCGGCAGCTGTAAAGCACAACGGATCGCCAACATGACAACGCTGGATGAGAGGACATATTCACGACACATCCTGACTGGTGTAGGCTATTAGCGTTAGCAGTTACTACAAATAGCATATGTGTCCACAAAGAAAATAACGACTTGGATTTATTGTTGTTTACATCACGTAGCCTATGTAGCAACTGAACTGGGTAGAAGAAGACAACTTTAGGTAAAAAAATCAAGTTTTTTTCAACAACAACTTTTAACATGAGCAACTGTGGGCTGTATTGTCTCGGTTCTATTTGGGTAACTGTTGTGATCGAAAAACTAAAGACTCAGGTTGGGCCGGTTCGGGTACAAATATTTGGGGTCCATTCGGGTTCGGACTCCCAGACTTATGATGATAGCTCGGGTCGGTTTCGGGTCGAATTTTTACGGGTCCATTCGGGTTCGAGTCCATGAAAGTGGACCCGTGAAGACCTCTACTATGCAGCTAAACTTTTTTACTTAACGCCATGAGTGTGTGTGTGTGTCCATATGCACATAAAGGGTACATAAAGTTTAATTAATTAATTGATTGGATAACGTTAAGCCTATATGCGTCCCTGTTCTTTAAAATACCATACAATCTTCTGCATGCAGCAGCTAGCTCAAGGCCACGGTGTTTTCTAGACAACCGCCAAAACAGCTTGCACCTGGCTCCTGTTGTGTGTACATGGTGAGCCTTTTCCCAAAACAACTTCAACATGATACGTCTATTCTGTAGCCAAGTCGCTGTTTTCTCCCGAACCTAACCAGGTAGCCGACCACTCTTCTTCTCTTTGTTGTGTCTTCAGTGGAACCAAGGCCTTAGCTGCCATTTTCAGTGCTGAGAGTGCAAAGGATTGTTTTTTAATAACAAATTTGACTTCTCTCTCAAAAGAACCCAAATTTATTCCCCACTTATATATTAGGTTTCTTATTAGGAGAAATTAATACTTTTATTAGGTTTAACTCCAACTCCTGTTTATCCTCTTGGCCATAGCAGCCCACCAGATAGTTTGGGAACACACGGCCCTGTTTACATATCACGGGCTTCCCCCGGTCCTGGTTACACACCGAACACCTCCCTGAATCCAGCACAGATGTACACTATTCTCTACATTATTCAGATCAACATTATTCTCTACCCAGGACCATTCACCTAGATCAACACATTTCTTGTTGTTTACTGATCAGTAGTCATTACACTCATTATTCTTCACAATAATCAACACATTTCTCTGCATCTACTACACTATGGAGCATAATTTGATAATAATCTGCATTCATGGATCTGCCATCTCACAGTCTGCGATATTTTCTCTTCTTCTCCCCAGCGGGGTGGACCCAATTTTCTGACTGGGTTACTTGACGAACTGCATTAAGCAAGTTAGGCCAGGGTCTAGGAATTGTACAGGAATTGTACAGGTGTCCACCTATGGTAATCTTTCCCAATTTAATTTGAGAAACATCAAATCAAGAACCAAAATTATAGGCACAGATATAATTTATGACTTCAGTCCGCTCACTTACCTTTACTTAACTTCAATGAAACTGGTCAGAACACACTTAATAATCCATAGGAACAAAGTCTTTGCGGTTTACCTGCATGATCCATGTTTCTCACTAACGTCTGCTGAGTTCTTTAGTCTTTGATCCTCCATGGACTCAAATTTTAGGGACTCTGTTGAAACCTCTTTTCACTGATGGATCCGATCCGTTGTGGCAGCCGTGAACTATGCATGTACGTGGCATTTCAGCAACTTTAATGGGGATTTCAGCCTCAAAAAGCTCAGTTTACTGCAGAATGTAAGTAACACACTGTGTGCGTACAGTGTTTTATCACTTGACCTTCACAATGGCGGACGGCTTGTAACCCTGAGGTTGTGACGTCATGTGAATACTATCTTTATGTCACATCAGTGTGAGAAGGGCTGTTTGTCATGAAACAAACAATTGAATCAGTTTGTCATCGAGGTCTAAACAAGTCTATTAATCACCCATTCATTTGAGTCAGGTGTACTGGAGTTAAGGTAAGTCCCTTTTTTCTGGCCTCAGGGTTGCTTCTCTAATCCAACCTGTTGATCTGGTGAACTCTCTTATGCCACAGGACACAGTTGCAACAGCCAGCGGGCACTAGCTTCCCGCCATGTGGGACTAGCCCTGAACAGTACTCTCAGACTGTCATCTGTTACCTTCTGTGATGTTAAAAAAGTGCCCGATTTTTTTTTTCAAATCAGTTCAAATGATGCATTATCAAATTGCTGCTACATATTTCTTTCATAAGAATTCATAAATTTATTGGATATCATTGGTCCACAGTAAGAGTTTAAATTGTCTGTCCTGGGGAGGCTTCCTTCCTTTCTTCCCTTCGTCCACACAATCATGGGAGCACATCAACTGTGAAGAGATCCTGTCAATCAGCCGACCTCGCTCTCAAACGGCTGTCCTGAGCATCAGAAAGTCAGCCAGCAGGTCAAGTGAAAGAATCCTGAGGGTATTCAGGTAGAAAGGTTTGCACATGAGCTGACAAGAAAACGCTGAAGATTATCAAATATAAAATTGGCTGGATTCTTTGGGGAGAGAAGGATTATTGGAGAAAAAAAATCAGTTTGTTTTTGACCATCTTCTTTGGCTCTTGGAACATTTCTTTGTAGGTACACAAACAGTAAGTTTGCCCTTTCTTCCCCTCTCCCTCCTTTTCCCTCTCCCTCCTTTTCATTCTCAAAGTCTTGTCATCCCGAGCAGGGGAGTGAGACTACAGGAAGATGGCCCATTATTAAAGATAACCCTCGTCTTTCTCCCACTGCGCCCAATTGGACTCCTTTAAACCACCATGGGATTGAAAACATCCTCGTCCTTTTAAACTCAACGTAACAAAACAAGGTTCATCGAGCAAGGAAATCTGAGAAATAACCATTAATCTGGAATCTGGAAAGCAAATTGCCACTGAGTGAGTCCCTTGAAATGAGTCTATCTCCAGCTATTCAGCCCATCTTTAACCTCATTTCTTTTTCTGCTGCCTTGATCTTCACGTTCAGTGAGTCCTTAAAAGGCTTAGGTAGAAAACGTGATCCAACAAAGAAATGGGATGGATTTATTTTCCTGCTTGCATGGTCAGGGTTTCATGTAAAAGTGAAAGTAAGTACAGAGAAAAACTTTTTTCTTTTCCCTTTCAAAGGGAGATATTCACGGGTGTGAATCAGTGGAAGGAACTGGCTGGGGAGAGATATTACTTCTTTTCTTGAATACAGTAAATGTAAACCTCAGTTGATCTCCACCCAGCTTTCAAGAGAGCTTATGAAAGCTCTCCTTCAACTGTGGATGAATTATTTTCTCTCTTTTGTTCACTGGATTGAATTAAATGTTAACCTTGCAAGAACTCAATGACATATGTTCAACATCCAATGGTCTTGTTGAAAGACGAAACATAACCTTATTTATCTGATGATGTTGAAGTGTTTATGGACACAAACACATCTCATACCTGCATACAAGTCCCATTACAAATGCCGTGTTTTGTTTATTAGCTTCTGGATCAGTGAAAGAGTCATCGCAGAGCTGGCTCAGATGAAGGTTTTAAACACACTACAGAGCCACATCATTATGCTGTTACATCTCTTCCAGTCTGGTTAGAACCTCCCCAGATAGCAAACTGACGTTGAATCAACGTTGAAAGAGTGTCAAAAGTGATATTGATTCAACGCTGAAAGCACAAAGGAATTCCACCCTTCTTCAACGTTGAGGTCACTGACAACGTTGATTCAACCATTATCTAAATGGTAGGTAATGGTTGAATCCTGACGTTGATTCAACGTAAAAATACACTACAATGTGCCTGCAGACTACCATTTAGATGATGGTTGAATCAACGTTGTCAGTGACCTCAACGTTGAAGAAGGATGGAATTCCTTTGTGCTTTCAACGTTGAATCAATATCACTTTTGACACTCAACGTTGATTCAATGTCAGTTTGCTATCTGGGTCAGGACCACAGGGCGTGATCCCTTAACACCAGCAGGTGATGTATTAAACTCCAAATGCCATTTTATGCGCAGCAGACAACACTCTCAAACTCTGGCTGCCAATTTTAAAGCATCAATTGTTCCTTCAGTTGTTTATTTACTTCCATTTTGAAGCACTCTCTCTCTCACTCTCTCGAAACAAGCAGACTGCAGACAAGGTCTATTTTCTTATAGCATAATGTTTTAGTCATGCTGGTTGGCATCTCGTTGCGCTATCCGGTTTCTTTAGCACTTTGGTCAGTGCAGCTTCGCTAATTTCTTCTGGTTCTGATTTGACTCTGGACTGTTTCTCTCCTGTAGGCCTCTCTGAGTTGACCCCAACTATCAGCAAAGCTAAACCAGCTACGTGTCTGTTGGATCCCATCCCAACTCGACTGCTCAAAGATGTCATGTCCTTTATTGATACATCAATTTTGGATCAGATTAACCCGTCTCTAAAATCAGGATATGTATTCATATCCTGATCAATTCAATTCAGTTCAATTCAATTTTATTTGTATAGCGTCTGTTACAATGTCAATTGTCTCTTGGCACTTTATAGAGACCCAGAGCATGTACCACAGGTTTTTAAAGTTGCAGTTATAAAACCTTTGCTTAAGAAACCATCTCTTGATCCGGACATTTTGGCAAACTATAGACCAATATCCAACCTTCCATTTATCTTGAAAATTCTGGAAAAAAAAATAGTTGCAAGCCAGTTAGGAGAACACCTGCATAGAAATGATCTATTTGAAGTTTTTCAGTCAGGGTTCAGACCTCATCATAGCACAGAAACAACGCTGATTAGAGTCTCCAACGACCTCCTCATGGCCTCAGACAATGGATTAGTTTCTGTCCTTGTTCTGCTAGACCTCAGTGCTGCTTTTGATACCGTTGATCACGGCCTTTTGCTGCATAGAATAGAGCACACTGTTGGAATTAAAGGGACAGCATTAGGCTGGTTTAAATCATACTTATCTGACAGGTTCCAGTTCGTCCATGTTAATGACGTTTCTTCTGCACAGACTAGGGTCTGCTATGGGTGTCCCACAGGGTTCTGTGCTGGGACCAATCTTTTTTCACTTTATACATGCTGCCCTTGGGAAATATTATCCAGAACCACTGTATAAACTTTAATTGCTACGCTGATGATACGCAGCTGTACTTATCCATGAAACCAGAGGAAGCAAAACAGTTGCCAAAACCTCAAGGATGTCTTAGTGACATTAAGTCCTGGATGTCCTCTAACTTTTTGCTTCTAAATTCAGATAAAATAGAGGTTATTGTCTTTGGTCTATATTAATCAGCATATTAATCAGGTTTGCAAGATGGCCTTTTTTATTTCCGAAATATCACCAAGATTAGGAGCATCCTCTCCCAGGGTGATGCTGAAAATTTAATCAACACGTTTGTCAGTTCTAGACTGGATTATTGCGATGCGTTGTTAACAGGATGTCTGAAAAGCTCGCTGAATAGCCTCCAATTGATCACCAAAATTCTGCTGCTCACATATAAGGCCCTTAATGGCCTAGCTCCTCATTATTTACAAGACCTGATTATTATTATTAAATAGCATTATTATTAGAAGTTATTTACAAGCCTTCTGCTACCAGCCATCTTTATTATGGAACCAACTACCAATTTGGGTTAAGGAGCCTGACACCACCTCCATCTTTAAAACTAAATTGAAAACATTTCTGTTTAGCAAAGCCTATAGTTAGTCTTAACAGTAGTGTGTAGGGGCTAATAGTTATAGCTATAGTTATAGGAGCTAAAACTAGAGTAGGCTTGTCTTAATCCCAGTTTCGTCATAGCTATGCTGCTATAGGGCTACGCTGCAGTGTCTCCACTGCTCTTTTCCCCTTCCTTCCTTTTCCTCCTCCCTTCTTCCTCCTCCAGCTCATTCCATAGTTAACAAGAAAAGCACTTGGAGAGCACAGACCTCCGCCAAGCACAACAATTCCCCCATATAGCGATTTACAGATTGCGATAAAATCCGCCGCCTGGATCAGATCCGGATCAGCCTTTGAAATTTGATAGAGGTTCCCATTGTCAATCCCTGAGTGAAATTTCATGAGTTTTGGGCAATAATTAAGAGATATTGAGAAACAAAATTTTTGGCCCCATTGACCGCAATGTTATCGAAAATTTGAAAGTGATCCAGAATCCAGGATTTCTTCCGGATCATGCCCAAAATGAAATCAGTTCTTGCTTTTCACATTTCCGACAAATCCTGAAATTTTCATCAAAATCCGTCCATAACTTTTTGAGTTATCTTCAACACAGACAGACAAACAGACACAGATAAACGCCGGCAAAAACATAACCTCTTTGGCGGAGGTATTTAGGAGCACCTCTTTACTGCAACTGTGCTCCATTTTCTTTCCTGTAGTTTGTTGTGCTGTTTTGCCCCTTTTTTCTCTTTTCTTTCTGTATGTTTGCAGGCCAGAGTTTCCTGAGTTTCATGCTGACTTGCAGTTTCATCCTCTGTCCATCCCAGCGTTTACCTCCACCTGTGTGTAGATGTGTTCATGGTGCCAACTGCCGTGGTGACCAGCGACCTCCTCTGACCATCTCACCTCAGTGCTGCTACCTGCATCTGTTTATGTAGTCATTTCATTCAGTCATTTGTGTGCTCTCCTCTCTCTGTCCTGTCTCTCCTATTTTTCTTTCTCTACCCGGCTGGCCTTCGGCAGGAAGGTCCGCCCATATGATCCAGGTCCTGCTCAAGGTTTCTTCCTCTTAAAGTGGAATTTTTCCTTGCCACTGTTTGGTTTAAAGGTTTTTCTCCCGCTGTGGGAGTTTTTTACTTGCCGTTATCCTTGTTTAGGATTCATTATTATATTTTTAGTTAATGATATTTGCTCGGGGGTCATGCTCTGGGTCTCTGTAAAGCACCTAGAGACAATTGGCATTGTGACAGGCGCTATAGAAATAAAATTAAACGGAACTGAACTGATCATAATGTATGGAGACAGTCTTCTCAGCAAACCACAGCTGCTTGGTTCTTCATTAATTTAATTTAATTTTTGTTACTTTCCTCTCAGCACAGACATGACTACACATTGGCAGTCACAGTTTTTTGGTTTGTGAGGACAGTCTTAGCCCTTATGTAAGCAGTTCTTGCATTGAGCCCAGTTTTTTTTTTTTTTCCTTTTTTTTTTTTTTTTCCTCGCTCCAAACTTGTCCTTTCTAGTTGAAACAATTTTTTTGAAAGTTATACACCAGCTCTGAACCAGTACCAGTACTGCACCGGTGGAAAAAAAGCCAGAGACAGGAAGTTTTCATCTCATGGTACCTTACAGCTGATATTTCAGCCGCTTCTAACTCTTCACCTGCTGCTTTCGAAGCTTGTGTCTGATCAGACATCCGTCTGTTCCCTCACCTGAAGTTTCCAACATTAAGAGTTTAAATTTCAGTCCAAACTTTCAGTTCGTACACCTTAACCCTGTGTACTGACATTTCATTTTAGTCCTTACACCTTACCCAAGCAAAGGTGAATGGTTTATGCTTCCAAATCATCCAAAGAACTTTCTGTTTGGTAGTAAAGATGACTAAATGAACAAAATAACATTTGTCCTTAGAATAACAAATCTGTTTTCATTTTTTTCTTTTTTAAAGGAAACATTTTAAGGAAGCCTCTGAACTGTTCTGTTCTGTAATCTCACACACAAGACCAAAGACAAGTCTTTGTTTTTTTTTTATTACCAAAAAATACAATGGCAAAGTGACATAATACTGTCCATGATGTTCCAAAAATAAATAAACACAAAGCATGTGTCACATTACAGTTTGACACAATTCC
>JAGFBZ010001193.1:0-20149 GCA_018398805.1 Hirundichthys speculiger
GCTGGCTTGCGCACATTAGCATTAGCTTCCGTTAGCTCACGTTAGCGTGATTTCAAAACTCCATGGAAGCGATTGTTATGTTGTAGGTGGCTGATCAGGTTTTACGTATTAAAGCTTGTGCTTCCCTCCTCGTAGAATTCACTCGGAGGATTCGTCACAAATAACCACCAAACTATCTTCTTCTGAAACTTTAACGTAGTTCCACGCCGCCATGTTTGTTGTGATCAGCGCTGTGCTGCAGGCTACATTCAAGGTGTACCGTAAATTCCAACGTTCCCTCGTTTGCTAGTCGTTCTTTCAGCCTTTTTTTTTATTTTTTTTCGTTTTTTATGTGTAACTTGAGGGAAAATACTGCGAATATCATTCAAACTAGCAACTACTAAAATTATGACCGAGTTAACGAGTTGTTTTCTAGCATGAGGGGGTATTCTTGATTTTCCTGATTGAGTTATCGGCCCGATAGTTATCGTGCACCCCAACTACTGAACATACTGGACAGGAAATATCACCCAGATTAAAGATACATATACACTCACATCATCATTAAAGTATCTTCAGAGGTCCACTGATAAACCCAACACACTCGAGTCCACTTTTAAAGACTTATTTATCTGGTTAACATCAATAACGTTCCTGAACAGCGACGTTGGCTCATTGGCATCAAAGTCTCAACAGCAGATAAAATCATCAGGGCTGGACTTGGTCTCAGATGACTTCTGTTTTGAATTAAGGCTGCAAACATAAACCGTATGGAAACTGAATGAAGTCCATCCATCCATCCATCCATCCATCCATCCATCCATCCATCCATCAGCGAGGGTTCATGTCCTGGGTTAGGGTCGGTGTTAGGACCTTCCTCTTTGTTTCCTCTTCCTCCAGCTCTTCGGGGGAATCCTGAGGTGTTCGACCATCTCTTCACCATCGCCTGGACCAACCACGGTAACCATCCTGACCAGATGACCAAACCTGCTTCCCTTTAGACGTGGAGAAGCATCCACCCTTCTCCCGAGTCTCTCGCAGATGACTGAACTTCTCACCCCAACTCCAAAGGAGACTCCAGCCGGTCCTTTGTTCGCTTCTGAGATCCGTAGAGACGCTGGAGTCCAGGACGAGCTCCTGCAGCCGTGAATCTAAAAACAAGACTTTCACGCTGCCTCCCATCAGCACTGAAACCGCATCCATGTCTCCTCCCAGGAATCTCATCATCAACATGATCGGGCCTCCTCCTCCTCTTCAACTCTTCAGAACAGCATCCAACCCACCAGGAGGAACCAGAGTCCAACCAGAAAAGAGCTCAGCATCGTCTACAAAAAGCAGCCGGTTTCTGAGAAGTCCCCTCATCTGCTGCAGCCACAAGATCATCCCCATAAAGCTGATTATAATATGAGAAAGAGCACTTCCTGTTGCCTCTGCAGGACTTCGTTATTCTCGGTCATGTGATCGGCAGGTGATTCAGGCATGTCTGAAGGTGAACGAGCGGTCACTCACCGGCTCCTCCAGTTTAAACAGGAGGGAGAAGAGGAGGATGAAGAGCACAGCCGACGACTTGGTCATGGTGTATCTGGAATAACGAAATCAGAGACAAACATCACGACAGGTGGACAGACGGTACTGACGGTACTGACGACCTGAGGCCTGTCTGTTGGCTCTAAAAGAAATTAATTCGGTTTAAAAACTAAGCCCCAAACTTACAAGCTGATGGTGATGAAGAGGAAGCTCCAGTTGGAGAGGCCGATGTCCAGCGCTGTTGCTAAAGCTGCGGAGAAGATGGAGGTAGATGAAGACATCTGAAAGGAACCAGAACTGGAGGAACTGAACAACATCAGCATAAAAATGAGGACAGACGTGTTCTTGTTTGTTTGTTTTAGGTGCGAAGTGACTTCACTGTCAACAAGGACTTCAGTCAAAGTTCACTGACAGTCAGCTCTTATCATCCTTACAGAGCCACTATCAGTCTGTTTGCTGATAACTGTTCTTCAGAACAACTGTGGGACAACTGGGACATGAAAACACTCACCTGTGGGAGCCACCTTCCTGAGGTAGTCTCTCCAGCTCAGAATTACGCGGGGTTTCCCAGTCCAACACTGCATGGCCCACCGCGTCAGAGCCGACAGACAGAAGTTGACGGCGAGATGGACCAGTGTCATGAAGAGGGGATAATGGAAGCCCTGAGAGAGACGGACAAAAAAACATGAATAGATGATGGCCTTGTTGACGTCAGTCCAGTCCGCCTGTTTCTTTCCCTCTTTCAGTATGTTTTCAGTCCAGAGTTTCCAGAGCTACATACTAACCTGCAGCTCCACCCTCTGACCATCTCAGCGTTTACCTCCACCCGTCTATATAGACGTCATCCCAACGTTGACCTCCACCCGTCTATATAGACATCATCCCAGCGTTGACCTCCACCTGTCTATATAGACGTCATCCCGACATTGACCTCCACCCGTCTATATAGACGTCATCCCAGCGTCGACCTCCACCCGTCTATATAGACGTCATCCCAGCGTTGACCTCCACCCGTCTATATAGACGTCATCCCAACGTTGACCTCCACCCGTCTATATAGACGTCATCCCAGCGTCGACCTCCACCCGTCTATATAGACGTCATCCCAGCGTTGACCTCCACCCGTCTATATAGACGTCATCCCAACGTTGACCTCCACCCGTCTATAGACGTCATCCCAGCGTTCCTCATAGACGTCATCCCGACATTGACCTCCACCCGTCTATATAGACGTCATCCCAGCGTTGACCTCCACCCGTCTATATAGACGTCATCCCGACATTGACCTCCACCCGTCTATATAGACGTCATCCCAGCGTCGACCTCCACCCGTCTATATAGACGTCATCCCAGCGTTGACCTCCACCCGTCTATATAGACGTCATCCCAACGTTGACCTCCACCCGTCTATATAGACGTCATCCCAGCGTTGACCTCCACCCGTCTATATAGACGTCATCCCAACGTTGACCTCCACCTGTCTATATAGACGTCATCCCAGCGTTGACCTCCACCTGTCTATATAGACGTCATCCCAGCGTTGACCTCCACCCTCTATATAGACGTCATCCCAGCGTTGACCTCCACCCGTCTATATAGACGTCATCCCCAGCGTTGACCTCCACCCGTCTATATAGACGTCATCCCAGCGTTGACCTCCACCCGTCTATATAGACGTCATCCCAACGTTGACCTCCACCCGTCTATATAGACGTCATCCCAGCGTTGACCTCCACCCGTCTATATAGACGTCATCCCAACGTTGACCTCCACCCGTCTATATAGACGTCTTCCCTGCGTCGACCTCCACCCGTCTATATAGGCGTCATCCCAGCGTTGACCTCCACCCGTCGTCCCAGCGTTGACCTCCACCCGTCTATATAGACGTCATCCCGGCATTGACCTCCACCCGTCTACATAGACGTCATCCCGGCGTTGACCTCAGCCCGTCTACATAGACGTCATCCCAGCGTTGAACTCCGCCCGCCTACATAGACGTCATCCCAGCGTTGACCTCCGCCTGTCTATATAGACGTCATCCCAGCGTTTACCTCCACCTGTCTACATAGACGTCATCCCAGCGTTTACCTCCACCTGTCTACATAGACGTCATCCCAGCGTTGACCTCCACCTGTCTACATAGACGTCATCCCAGCGTTGACCTCCACCCGTCTATATGGACGTCATCCCAGCGTTGACCTCCACCCGTCTATATGGACGTCATCCCAGCGTTGACCTCCACCCGTCTATATGGACGTCATCCCAGCGTTGACCTCCACCCGTCTATATAGACGTCATCCCAGCGTTGACCTCCACCCGTCTATATAGACGTCATCCCAGCGTTGACCTCCACCCGTCGATATAGACGTCATCCCAGCGTTGACCTCCACCCGTCTATATAGACGTCATCCCAGCGTTGACCTCCACCCGTCTATATAGACGTCATCCCAGCGTTTACCTCCACCCGTCTATATAGACGTCATCCCAGCGTTGACCTCCACCCGCTATATAGACGTCATCCCAACGATGACCTCCACCTGTCTATATAGACGTCATCCCAGCGTTGACCTCCACCTGTCTATATAGACGTCATCCCAGCGTCGACCTCCACCCGTCTATATAGACGTCATCCCAGCGTTGACCTCCACCCGTCTATATAGACGTCATCCCAGCGTCGACCTCCACCTGTCTATATAGACGTCATCCCAGCGTCGACCTCCACCTGTCTATATAGACGTCATCCCAGCGTCGACCTCCACCTGTCTATATAGACGTCATCCCAGCGTCGACCTCCACCTGTCTATATAGACGTCATCCCAGCGTTGACCTCCACCCGTCTATATAGACGTCATCCCAGCGTTGACCTCCACCCGTCTATATAGACGTCATCCCAGCGTTGACCTCCACCTGTCTATATAGACGTCATCCCGGCGTCGACCTCCACCTGTCTATATAGACGTCATCCCGGCGTCGACCTCCACCTGTCTATATAGACGTCATCCCAGCGTTGACCTCCACCTGTCTATGTAGACGTCATCCCGGCGTCGACCTCCACCTGTCTATATAGACGTCATCCAGCGTTGACCTCCACCTGTCTATATAGACGTCATCCCAGCGTTGACCTCCACCCGTCTATATAGACGTCATCCCAGCGTTGACCTCCACCTGTCTATATAGACGTCATCCAGCGTTGACCTCCACCTGTCTATATAGACGTCGTCCCAGCGTTGACCTCCACCCGTCTATATAGACGTCATCCCAGCGTCGACCTCCACCTGTCTATATAGACGTCATCCCAGCGTTGACCTCCACCTGTCTATATAGACGTCGTCCCGGCGTTGACCTCCACCCGTCTATATAGACGTCATCCCGGCGTTGACCTCCACCTGTCTATATAGACGTCGTCCCGGCGTTGACCTCCACCTGTCTATATAGACGTCGTCCCGGCGTTGACCTCCACCTGTCTATATAGACGTCATCCCGGCGTTGACCTCCACCCGTCTATATAGACGTCATCCCAGCAACCCCAGCAACCACCATATTGCTGAAGGTTAATATCACTCAGGTAACAAACTCAAAGGTTATATCAGGTGTAGTTTAATAATGTCGTGGCCGAGGTGGCAGACGGGTTAAAGGGAACCAGCAGCGCTCCGTTACCTCCTTCACTCACCTTCATCAGCCATTTGTTATAGAACGTGATTCCTATGGAGAAGACGTAGTAAAGGAGGACGAGTCCAACGGAGCGAAGCCCTCGGCAGAGGAACTGCAGCGGGAACGCCATGCGGGACCGCTGGGACCAGCTGTCCGGTCCAGACAGCTACTGTGGGCAGGCCATCTTCACGCCGTCTCCGCAGCGCCGCCTACCACCCACGCCGTGCACTGCAAGAGGGTCGGTCTGTGTACAGAGAAAAAAACCCTCTCCATAAAATAATTTTAATTGTTTTAAAACTGTTTTAGGGGGAGAAAGTAAATAGATACATCAAGCCAATGAATGTGAAAGACTCACAAATGTGTATTTTAGGAGGCATCACATGAAAAAGCATGAGGGAACGAGGGAAAGTCCCCAAAGAAAGCCAGAAATCAGAACAATGGTGGAGAAAACCGTAGAGTTCCTGACCGAGATAACCACTGAAATATTAGATTTCACTGCATAACTGGACGCGTAGAGCATCTAGAGCAGCGGCGCAGCTCCCCAGGTTAGAAACACACCTCTGAAGCTGCTCCTTTAACGGTGTTTTATGTCATTTGAAGGAACTGCAGCTTCTTCACGACGGACGTCTGGAATGCGTTCAAATATTTGGTCTCGTTTATTTCAGTCACAAGACTCAACGGACAAACAAATGACACTCAAACAAAAGCTTCTGTGTAGCGGATAAGGTAACGCCCAGGATCTAAGCAGTCTCTGGTGTTTATACTCGTCCACTGCTGTTTTCGTCGGTCTGTAATTACACCACCAGCCACCAGAGGGCGGTGCTGGCTCTTCTCTGCAGCGCTGCAGCCAGCAGTGCTGAACTTCTTTTTTGTTTACTCCTTTTATAAGGTTTAAATTTGGCAGCAAATCAAGTAGACCTCACACGAGTCGGCGTTGACAAAAGCGGAGTATCAGTCATCTTTACAGACCGACGACCCGGGCTGAACATGACGAAGAAGAGGCAGCAGTGGGAAATAAAAAGATGAAGAAGAACATATCTATCAGACCAACCAGTGACCCAGTTAGTGCGTTTACATGGGAAGTTTAATTCCTCTTTAATTCAGAATTAAAATTGAATCAGATTTAAAATTATTAAAAATTACCATGTAAACACCTAATTCCGAATAAAAATGTCCATTCCGAATTAAACTTAATTCCGAAGTAAGTGGCTGGTTTATTCTGATTTTTAAATCCGAATAGAATAATTCCGCGGTCATTCTGCTTTAAATTAATTCCGGTCTTTCTGCGCATGCACGTTCTCTTGCCCGTCTGTCGCCATGACGCTTATATTCCGCGCTGGGCTTGTTTTCGAAACAAAGTTTCAAGATGGCAGCACGCAGTAAACAGTGGTCAAGAGCAGAGACGATTTATTTAATAAATAGCTTGGAGGAACTGGAAATAATTAAAAGAACAGATGGCAGGAAACATAAAAATTGTCAGCTTTTCAAAGTTGTAGCGGCTAGGTTAAATGAAGGAGGTTTCTCCGTGTTGTTGCTAATCGAGTAAGTTTGTTTTCTTCCGGTAGACGTAAATACGTAAAGACGTCCGGCCTCCTATCCAATCAGAACCCTTCCCAATCCCCAGATCTTAAGCGGAATTGGATAAAGCCGAACAAACGTGTTTTCCATGTAAACCTTAATTCGGAATAACTATTTCCATGTAAACTCGAAGGAAAATAGTTTAATTCTGAATTATTTAATTCAGAATAATTAATTCCGAATTAAAAAACATCGTGTAACCGTGGCCAGTGTTACCCCCACCCCACCTATGAGAAAGACTGTTGCACGGGCCCCCCAAAAAGCTCCACACGGTCCTGATCTGGGATCTCAACTGTTTTCTAACCGTGGTGTCTGTGATGCAGATCCTTCTGCTCACTAAACTGCACAATTTCAGCCTGAAGCGGAAACAAAGAAAGATGACAAGCTTTAGTACCTTCAGACACCCAAATAAACGTTCTTAACGCAGATAAAAAGAAGTTTTTATCCACATAATACGTCCCTTGAGCATGAATGAACGTGCGAACGGAACTCATATTCAGTTAAATAGTCCAGCACTGACGTGTCTGAATAAATGTGAGGTCGTTGAACTCGTCAGCTCCAACTTTATCAGCTTATCTTTACCGACGGTTACTATCCTTTAACAAAAAAAATAAAAATATAAAATAAAAACCCACCAGGTTCCCCAACGCTCGCTGCTTTACGCTCCGCGTGCAGCGCTGACAGACTCCAGATCTGTTCACACAAACGGAGACGTAAACAAACCTCAGACTCCACCGTCACCGGCGAGCACTGGCGTCGACGTAACGTGATGACGTGTCGCTGAGATAAAGCTCTCCCGTGAAGAAGCGGAATGGCTTTATTCTTCTTTTGGATTTTTATAAGGCTTTTGACTCCTTGGAACATGATTTTATTATTACTGCTTTGAAGAAATTTGGTTTTGGTCAATCCTTTTGCAATGCAGTCCATACTTTATATTCCAATAGTAATAGTTCCATAAAACTTGTAAGTGGTACTTCCCCAAGATTTTCTTTGAAACGTGGAGTGAGGCAGGGATGCCCCCTTTCAGTGTATCTCTTTCTTCTTTCTGTACAACTCCTTAATTTACATATTAAACTCAGTTCATTAAAGGGTATGGTCGTTGCTGACAGAGAGATATTTTATAAGTCAACTGGCAGATGACACGGCTCTCTTTCTCAGGGATGCCTCGCAAGTTTCTGTTGCTATCAACAGTATCCAGTCCTTCTCGAAAGCCTCTGGACTTAACCTTAATCTTAATAAATGTGAACTTTTGCCTGTTAAAGACTGTTTGGCGACCTCAATTCATGGAATTCCTGTGAAAGACTCTGTAACATACCTCGGTACTCAAATCACTAAAGATAGGCAATCCAGATGCTCTGTAAACTTCGGCCCTATTATAGAAAAGTCCCAAAAAATCCTTAATCACTGGCTGCAGAGAGACTTGTCTCTAAAGGGTAGAGTTCTGCTTTCGAAGGCAGAAGGAATCTCTCGTCTAACCTATGCTGCTCAGTCCTTACATGTCGATAACACAATCTGCAAATCAATTGATAAAATGTTAAACAATTTTTTATGGAAAAACAAAACCCACTATTTACGGAAATCTGTTACTTTAAGTGCGTATGACAAAGGTGGTTTGAATTTTATCGATTTTGGTGCACTCAACAATACCTTCAAGATAAATTGGATAAAAAATATTTGAAAAATCCCACATCTATCTGGAATTTCATTTCACATCATGTGTTCTCAAATTTAGGTGGCCTTAATTTTCTGCTGCAATGTAATTATAGCATTCCAAAATTACCACTGAAACTTTCTCACTTCCATCAACAGGTTCTTTTAGCGTGGTCATTAATCTACAAACACAATTTCTCTCCACAAAATTGCTATATCTGGAACAACTGTAATATTGTTTATAAAAACAAAACATTGTTTTTGGACAGATGGTTTAACAATGGAATTATTTTAGTTGGTCAATTGTTCAAAAAAGATGGGCTGTTATATAATTACTCTGAATTTTTAATGAGATATAATGTACCGGTAACGCCTAGAGAATTTTCAGTGGTATTTGATGCTATCCCTTCTGGTCTGTGCATGTTATTCAGGTCCTCTGGCAGCTCTCATCTCATATCATTCAACCCTCCTGATGTGTCACAGTCTCCTCTTGGTACTGTTTGCTTTTCATCTTCCAAACTTCAAAACTCTAGAATAAGAGCCATGTTTCAGGATAGTCTAGTTTCCGTCCCACCAGCAACTTTTTTTTGGAACAGCTTAATGAATGATGTTGAGTGGAAGAAAGTTTGGTCGTTACCACAAAGATTTCTTTTAACAAACAAAGTTAAAGAGATTTCATTTAAATTGCTACACAAATTCTACCCTGCAAAACAATATTTATCAAAGTTTAGAAATGATATAGATGTGTTGTGTTCTTTCTGCCAAATGCATCCTGAAACATGTGTCCACTTCTTCTGGTCATGTCCGTTCACTTACAAATTCTGGAGAGACTTCCACAAGTTTATCGTTGATTTAGTTTTTTCTGATTTTCACCTTTTCTATAAGAATGTTATTTTTGGTTTTCATAATTTTAATCACAAACATGGTGATGCATTCTTTTTTTATAATATGCTTTTATTCTTAGCCAAGTTTCATATACACAAATGTAAATTCACCAATAGAAAGCCTGAACTCTTTGCACTTAAAAAAGAAGTTGAACAATACATAAGAACAATCTCCACATCCAAAAACAAGAAGGCTTTAAAGACTATCAATATATGCAAATCTCTGAATCTGTTTACATAAAATATGCTCTCGCCCTTGTTTCTTTATTCATTTTTCTCTTATTTATTTTTATAATTTGCTTTTCTATTTTGTGTCTTTGTTTTTTGTCTTCGACATACTGTTTTTGTGGTTTCTCGTTTGTTTGTATGGCTCTGTATTGGAGTGCTTTGAAGTGTCAATAAAGTTGTAAAAAGAAAAAAAAAAAAAAAAAAAAAAAAAAAAAAAAAAAAAAAAAAAAAAGAAGCGGAATGGCGCATTTAGGTGAAATCGTCGCGACAGTGTCGATGCAGCCGGTAACATGAGCCGGATACGTGGTGGTGGTTTTAAAAATTAAACCCAACCGACTGTCTTGAAGCACCAACACGAAACCAGAGAAGATAAAATAAAACTAATAAAACTGCCGTTGGCAGACACTCACCATCAGTCGTGTTAGCTACATGGTTGAACGGTTAATCTGGTTAGTTTCTCTTTTTCCCCCCTCTCTCTCTTTTATTTATTATTTTCTTCTTGGCGCTTATTAGCAGTTGTCAAACAGCAAAACGGGACGTTACCACCACCACTTGGTACGGAGGGTGAACTAGATATGTCCTGAAAGAAAAAATAATAACAATAGAAAAATCTAAAATATGTAAAGTACGGTATGTGAGCCTGGCTCAGGTGGGGGGCGGACAGGGCCGTTACTAGCTTTTGTGGGGGGCTCTGACAAGATTCTGTTTTTGGGGACTCCAATCTTGTAAAACTCAGTGGAGGATTTCAAACTCTTCAAGTTGTTCACATGTCACACTTTAAGCAGAAAAAAGGCTAGCTTTAAAGTTCAAATTCAAAATAACTACAAAGTAAACCTAGCTAGCTAACATTTTTTAAATTTTACAATAAAAACAATGCGAAGCCATATACACCATAAAGAACGTATCAGATACTGAAACTGAGACTTTTCTTTTCCATTTCATGGACGATATTTGGTCATTTTGACTTTGATGGCAGCAACACGTCTTTAAAAAGTTGGAACAGGCCAAAGAGGTGAAGAAGCGTGTGGATCGGGTGGAGGAAAGTGTCAGGTGTGATGAGGGTATCAGCAAGAATAAAAGGAAATGTGTATATGAATGTATACATAAATACATACTTTTTGCCTATGAATGAATAAATAAGATACATAATTGGACATGAAATGAATAATAAAAATATGTCTCACATGCCCATTTCCCAATGTTAACAATATCAGTACGGGGTCAGCGTAAGGTCAACGTGACTGCCCAGTTAGCTTACGTCGTAATATCATTTAACCGCTGGAATTTTATTTCACAGATAGCAAAGAGAACTTTTTTGCAGCATCATGGATGGTTTTTCTAAAAAAAAAAAAGAAAAGCCCCACAGGAACGGAACATCACAGAGGAGCCGACTTCTTCATCAAGCCTTCATCCACCAGCTCTGAATCTGCTCCATAGCTACCAAAGCTAGCTGCTAGCGATTAGGCTAAAAAGAGGCAATACAAGGATGATGGATGGAAGCAAGCACATCACGGATGAAAAGAAGCTTTCCTGCTGAGGCCTACTCTGGTGCAGTTATCCTGTTCAGGTTATTTAAACTAAATAAACGGGACGTATGCATTTACAGTCGGAGCGATGCAGTGTGGCTTTGGATTATATTTTACTCTGGGGTGTCGTGAGATTTTATTCACTTTTGAAAGGTGTCGTGACTCAAAAAAGGTTGAGAAAGGCTGCTCTAGAGGAAGACCAGAGAGGAGATTTATGGATGTAGAGAAAGAGGACAAGAAGAGAAGAGGATGGAGAAAGATGGAGATGATTCACTGAGGAGACCTCTGAAGGGAAGATTTAACTGTTACACTACAAGAAATGATAATTACATAGGACAATTGATACAAATGTTTAAACAAAAGTGAAAGTTAAGACATAACCCATCGAATACACTAGAACACATGTGTCAAACACAAGGCCCGCGGGCCAAATGTGGCCCGCCGCATCATTTTATGTGGCCCTCGAGAGCTTGTGCATTATTGGCTTACGTATGAAACCAATATTATAAGACTTAATATAAACTTACACTGCTTTATGCTAAATGTGCAATAGATTGCACATTTGCACATATCCGCTCTACTTTTGCACAATACTATCATTTGTACATATGTATATACCATCTCTTCTCTTTTATAAACAAGTACTTCTGTACTACTTTGTAATATACTTTTTTCTCTACACTAGTTATACTATTTTATTTATTTTATTTTATTTTTGTTATACTAGTTTTTAAATGTCTGTTTTGGCATTCCACGCGGGCAGCAATGCAAGAATTTCATTGTGCAAGGGAACTCGTTTTTATCTGCACATATGACAATAAACACTTTGAATCTTTGAATCTTTGAATCTTGAATCTTTGAATCTTTAAAGCACATATTGGCAATAAACTACATCTCCCACAATGCATTTCGTCGTTACCCACAACGATAACAGTATATCACAACTAACGAGACATCAAGACGATTTTCAGAACTGACGAACATAAGAAAAACCTCTACAAACTAATCCCAACATCTCCAAGAAAAGAAAAATTAATGCACAAGGAAGACAGTTTCATGAATGATGGGAAAACAATTACAAGTTTGTATCGCAAGGTGAAAAAACAGTTTGTCTTTTGTGTTGTGAAGCGGTGTGAGTCGGCATTTTGACAGTAAACAAGGAGCTAAGTATGCTAAATTTAGCCCACAAAAAAAAAAGAACCACTTTAAACATCACTTGTGCGAGAGCTGGTTTACAACCACAAACCCTGAGTTTAATATAATAATGGGTTAAATATTTGAAACTTGAATACATAATAAAAACAGAAATCGTTATTTAACAATATATTAAAGTGTAGTTTAATTTTATTTTGATTTATATTGCATTTTGTTACATTCATGCTGTCAATCTGGCCCTTGGAGGGCAACCATGATGCTGATGTGGCCCTCAGTGAAAATGAGTCTGATGTAGAAAGTAATTTCTTTGAGGGAACGACAGTCCAGTTCACCGCCACCGTCGGCAGGCGGCGCCATGTTTGTTTTCCAACGCTGATAAAAGTGAAGAAGAAGAACGCGGAGGTCTGTTAGCCTGTTGTGGTCCCGAGCAGAAGGAGGAGGTGAGACCTTCCGCTCACATTTATGTCTTAGTTCTAACCGTTTAACGGCCGTTAACCCGTGTTTTTTTTTTCACCTCCGACAGAAATGGCGGACGAGGAGGACGAGGCCGCCTTCGACGAGGAGCTGGAGGACGGCGCCTGCGGGGCGGACGCGGGCCACGGCCGCAGGAAGAGGCTCTTCTCCAAGGAGCTCCGCTGCATGATGTACGGCTTCGGGGACGACCAGAACCCGTACACGGAGTCCGTGGACATCCTGGAGGACCTGGTGATCGAGTTCATCACGGAGATGACCCACAAGGCCATGTCCATCGGCCGCCAGGGCCGCGTCCAGGTGGAGGACATTGTCTTCCTGATCCGTAAAGACCCCCGGAAGTTCGCCAGAGTCAAAGACCTGCTGACCATGAACGAGGAGCTCAAGAGGGCCAGGAAGGCTTTCGACGAGGCCAACTATGGCTCCTGAACATACATGTGGACTCAAATTCATGCTGAAGTTGTTGTTGTTGTTTTGTTTCTTTATCTTAGTTCTGTAGCTGATCATTCTCATTTAGATGACTGACGCAACTCGTGACGTCATGCTGTCTGGGACTGTTGGAATAAAGTCACATACATTTTGTTGTAAGAGCCTTTCACGCTCATTTGTATGTCTCAGCAACATCAGCCATCACTTCAGCAAATCCAGGAGCAGAAGGTGGGATCAGAGATGATGGTGAGGAGAAGATCAGCTGGGTCAGTGAGGACGGACCAGGGTCTAGGACACTGTGATGTCAAACACAAGGCCCGCGGGCCAAATGTGGCCCGTCACGTCACTTTATGTGGCCCTGGAGAGCTTGTGCTTTATTGGCTTACATATGAAACCAATATTATGAGACTTAATATAAGCTTACACCACTTTAAAGCACATATTGACAATAAACTACATCTCCCACAATGCATTTCATCGTTACCCGCAACGATAACAGTACATCACCATTAACGAGACATCAAGACGATTTTCAGAACTAATGGACTTAAGAAAAACCTCTACAAACTAATCCCAACATGTCCAAGAAAAGAAAAATTGATGCACAAGGAAGGTAGTTTCATGAACGACGGGAAAACGAATAAAAGTTTGTACCTCAAGGTGAAAAAAACTGTCTTTTGTGTTGTGAGGTGGTGTCAGTCGCCATTTTGACAACAAACACGGAGCTAAGTATGCTAAATTTAGCCCACAAGAAAAAGAACCACAAACAACCACAAACCCTGAGTTTATATTAATAGTGAGTTAAATATTTGAAACTTGAATACATAATAAAAACAGAAACCGTTATTTAACATATATTAAAGTGTAGTTCACTAACGCTGCCGGTTCTGGCGGGATGTTCAGAGATGTTCAGGCTGTTTGAGCAGAAAAGAACCAGCATGACAGTCAGGAGTAAAACTGCATAAAAAACAGTTACAGACTTTAAAAAAAAATGTGAGAAAAAAATCCTCAAATTTACATTTGTAAATCTGAAAAACAGAAAAAGATCTGAAATTTTGACTTTAGAAAAAATTTGCAGAGAAAGTTTTTCTCACAGACGAGAAACGACTGATGATGATGCTTCAGTAACCAGGTTTTATCAACTCAAGAGTTTTGCAGGAAAAACTTAAAACTTTTGCAAAAGAATTCCAACTATGAACTCACAAATCTGAGGAAGAAAACTTAAAAATAATTTATCATATAAACTTTCAAATTTGAACAAACAAATTTAGAAATTTTGACTTCACAAAGTTAAAAATATGCCAAAAAATTCAAAGATTCTTGCTTTTATAAATTTAAGAAGTCAGAGTGACTCAATATTCTTTTTCAAATTTGTGCCTTTTATAAAAGTCTGAATTATCTGTTTTTTGTTTTTGCAGATTTATGAACGTCCAGAATCTGAGCTCATTAAGTTTTTCCTTTCAGACGTTTTCGTTCATAGACAACTTCAGACTTTTTCCCTGTAAATTTATGAGTTTTATGAGTCAAACTTATTGAGTTTCTCTCTGAAATTATTTCAGATTTGTTTTTCAGTGTATTTTCATAAATGTTTGAGTTTATAAAGTTAGAAGAATCAGTTCTTGGGGGGGGGGGGCTCTAGTGATATATTCTCATAACAACACCTACACATACTAACTATTTATGATTGTTTACTCAAGAACACTAACATTAAAGAACGACTAAACATCACTTGCATCTCCAAAACAAGAATGAACATAAATATTGTCTTTTTTACTTTTATTTTACAGTTACTTGTGCAACTATCACATCTGCTTGATTAACATTTGTTTATTCGCATTACTTGGAATAACAGCCATTAAACCTGAAATTATACCTCCAAAATTCTAACACTTTGGATAAACATATTATTTAAAACCTAGACTACAAACAAGAAGAATCATTACATTTTAGCCTTTTAGTTCTATTCTATGTCAGAATTAACCTGCTTGACACATTTTATAGTTTTAATATTATGCTAGAGTGACCCAAAACCCCAGAAAGAGGACCCCCTACTGGCCTCTTGTTGATACTGCAAAAATACTCAAAGATAAAAAAGTAGCTTTATAAACCATACATTTATTTAAAATATTCTTTTTCTGTTTGAAATGAAGATTTTCTGATATGTAAACATAAATAATTCCTCCTAACCAGTGACATGTGGAGAGATTCATGACTCCATCAGAATCAGATTTACACATTTATGAACCCAACAGAGCAGATTATCTCTCCTATTATTCTCCTATTATTCCTATTATTCAGCAGTAGTTAGCAGGTTATGGTTTATATGTCACATCAGCATCTTTTGAAAAGATTTTCTACCAGGGGCGATTCTAGGGTCAGAGCTTTAGGGGCGCTGAGCCCCCAATGGGCCCCACCACAACCCACAAGTAACGTTAGTGAGAAGAGGACGATACCATTAGGCGGGGTCGTTTTCATTTTCATTCTTAATATATAAACTTAAACTCAAACTATGGATTAAGTTTCAGACTTTATCTAAGCCTGTCAAATGCGAACTAAAATTTTAGAATAATAATATTTCTTACTCCAGCTTTTTGGGGTGCTGAATTTCAATTTTTCTAAAAAAGGGCTAGCCTCACCCATGGTTTCTACTAATGGACTTTATTGGATCGAGAGAAAACAATGACTAAAAAGGGACAAAACAACATATTACAATACTGGAAATTGAACTCACAAACCACGAGACTATCTAGTAAACACTATTGTTGGATCCTGACATTAAACTATTTTTTTTAATTAAATTGCTCCATGCAGTGCTGCATCCTTCAAACAACATTTGTGGCTTATTCCACAGACATTGATCCACCAGCACCATGAAAGAGACGACAAACATAAATAGTGTCTAAATTTAAAAAACTTCACCTCCTCAAACTTACTTGTCTTTCTTTACTTTTAATTTTCACATCCATCTTTCTCCTTCGTTTTCTGCTTCCATCTTTCTGTTGACAGACGCTAACGTTAGTCTGCTTTGTTGGTTTCTAGGCCTGTAAATGATAAATGATCGTCTCAGCGCCCCCTGCTGTTGGTTGATAGAATGAAAGATTTTGGTTATTGAACAGGGCCGACGGCTGTAGACCGGACAACCGTTGTGGACTTTCCCAGAATCCTCAGATGTCCAGTCCGTCCCTGTCCTGAAGCCTGGTCCATGTAGGACGAGCAGGTTGAGTGAAGTTAGGAGACGGTGGAGGTGATGGTGATCTGGGATGCAGCTGAATCGTCTTCACGCTGGTACGTTGTCATGATGACTGAACCTGTGGTGTTTTGAAGTCTCGTTCTTCTTTTAATGGACCGACAGAAGTAACCGGACCGTCTGGTTCCTCACATCAAAGGCCCGTTCACACGGCAGTTTCTCTTTTTAAGTGTTTGAGTTCACGTGTCTCCATCATGTCAGCTGGAGGACTGAACCACGTCTCCGACTGGCAGACGACTGATGAACCTCCTGCTCCTCTGAAGGATTTCTGGATATTTAAAGACCAAACCAAGTTTTAACAATCAAACTTTAACCGCCAGTGAACCTGAACGTTCACAGCCGTCGATCTTCCACATTAACAACCTCATCTCTGCACCCTGAATGTAATAAATCGTCTCTGGGTGGGAAAAAAAAAACAGTTGGCTGTGGTTGAAACAAAATGGACAAAAAGAAGAAACAAACAGAATTTATTCAAATTCCTCAAAATATAAATGTTTACAGACCGACTACAAGTGAGTGTTAGTTTATTTATTCAGTTCAAGCAAATGACTTCTTTGTACAGTGAAGTGTTTGGATGAATTGGTCTAAGCAGCAGGTCACAGGCTGCCTTTCTATCTAGACTACATCTAGATCCGAGCTTTACCAGCGGGAGGGGGGGTGGGGGGGGGCCATCACAGGGTCAGCGGGCGTTAAAAAGGTGAGTCGGGGACGAGTGTAGCCCAGCGGGCGACCCCCCCACCCCACCGCCGCCGCCCACCGCCCGAGCCGGGTGTCCTAGCTGTCTGTTGAGGATGTCTGCAAGGATGGAGAAGAGAGGCAGTAAACCAGGTGGACAGGAGGGGGGGGTTGGGTGGGTGGAGGGGGGACGGATGTTTTCAGGGAGGGTGGAGGGGTGGAGGAATGTCCATGAGTCTTTCTTGTTTTACTGCACATTCTCCATCATCTTGAGGAATTCTGGGAAAGAGGAGAGAGAGGAGGGAGAGGAGGACGTCACTAGAAGCAGGTGCATGATGGGAAAAGTTCTTTTAAAAAGTATTTAATATTTAAAATGTACGAAAAGTTTCCAAGATTAAGGTCACTAAAACTCCACTTTATAGACCTACACTGTAAAAAAAAATTGTAATATAACAGAATTTTACTGTCTTTTACAGATTTTTTTCTGTATTTTTAAAATACCATTTAATTTACAAAAATAGACTGTGATTTTACATTTCAAATGTAAAATAACATTAAATCACCGTAACTGTGAAAACACAATATTTCTGTTCTTTTACAAAAAAAACATTAGAAATACATATATTTATTGTTAAAATATGTTCAAAAATGTATCGTAATTTCACAAATATTTGTCTGTTATTTAAGGGAATAAACTAAAATTCAACTTTAAAACTCTAAAAAAAAGGAAAAAAATCATTTAAAATTACTGAGGAATTGATAGTAAAAATTTGTAATTTTACTATAATTTCTTTGTTAATTGACTAATATTTTCATTGAGGTGTTGCAGACCAGGATCCACTACAATTCAAAGGACAATTCAAAGTCCATAAAATTGTAGCTATTTTAAACCAAATATCTAGTTTTTCAACAGTTTTTTGACATGTTTTGAAAGATGAATCACATTATTTTTTGTGTCATATACTGTTATATTACATCAAACTAATTATTATACAACTTCTTTACATAAAATAATGTCATTGAAACCAATTAATAACAGCACATTTCTGTAAATTTAAGCATTATTATTCGTAATACAGCATTTACTTACCATATTTCTAGGTAATTTAATTGTTTTAAAATGTGAAAATGTTTCTAATTAAATGTTAAGAACAACCTGAAAATAAGGCAAAATCTTGTTAAAATTACAACTACAAACTGTATTTTAATTATGGAAAAAATCTTTTTTGTTTGTTTTTTCTGTTATTTCACAGTATTTTTCTGGTGCCTCAGCTGCCGGGAAATTACCGTTTTTTTACGATTTTTTTTTCTTTTGTTTTTTTTACAGTGTAGGAGTTTCTACAGAAGTACAAAAATATACTGATACTATGATAAAAAGCGTTTCATTTACACTCCCCAGGTGCTATATTAAAAAAATATGCACCTGTTAAAGTAAGTAATAAAACAGCTAGAACCGGTCCCGGTCACGTACCGTCAAAGTCCAACATGCCGTCGTTGTTCTTGTCTCCATCCTTCATCAGCTCATCGATCTCCTCCTCTGAGATGCTCTCACCGGAGCTGCGGATGATCAGAGCGAACTCCTCTCTGTCGATGTAGCCGTCGGCGTTCCTGCGGGGCACACCGGAAATGACGCAAATTAAGAACAACGCCTCACCGTAATCATGCAAAAAACAAAACAAACTGCGCGTGTCTGCCGTGCACGTACTTGTCGAACACGCGGAAGCACTCTGCCAGCTCTTCCTCGCTCTTGCCGGCCTGGTCCTCCTTGAGCAGCCTCACCATCATGACCAAGAACTCCTCGAAGTCGATGGTTCCGCTGCCTGAGGGGTTTTACGCACAGTTTTACGCACAGGAAGCGCGACTGAGCCGTGATTTGAAATGATCTAATTAATTACAACAGAGACCAGCAGAGACTCGGAGGGCCTCCTAACACCTCCACCTTCATTTTTTTTGCTTCTCTGCAAAGTTACACATTAAAATCTGCGCGTCTCCTGCGCGTAAACCGGTCGTTACGCACAGAAGGTCGCGGATTCACCAAACACCCCCGTGGCTCACCGTCCTCATCGACCTCCTCGATGATTTCGTCCAGCTCCTCTCTTGTCGGGTTCTGGCCCAGCATCCTCATCACGGTACCCAACTCCTTGGTGCTGATGTCACCGCCACCGTCGGTGTCGAACATGTCGAAGGCGGCTTTGAACTCTGGAGGAGGAAGAGACGGTTTCTGCGGTCAGAACCGGATGAATGAAACCGTCCAGGACGTTCTGAACGGGACCGGATCGAAACGGATCCGAGCCCATTACCGCTTTACTAATTAGATCTATGTTTCATTGGGCCTGATTTAAAGCACTAGATCAGGAGTTGAGGCTTTCACAAGGAGCCGAAACAACCAGCTTTGCTTTCATTTAAATTGTATTTATTACACACATTTACACATTAATATGACATTGTATTTTACAAACTGTCTTTTTAATACATCTTTTCATATTTTAGAAATATTTGTTTAATATTTTATTTATATCAGATTGTACTCTGTTTTAATATAAAATTGGCAAATTTATGTATATATATATATATATATATATATATATATATAATATTAATATAATATATTTATTATTATTATTATTATTATTATTATTATTTTATATATTTATTTATCATAAAATATAAATTGGCAAATTTATGTTTACATTATATAAATTAAAATTATAAATTATATAAAATATAAATTATTTATAAATAGATAAATAAAAAATATAATATAAATATATATATATCTATCTATATCTCTATATAGATATATATATCTATATATATATATATATATATAATATCTATATATTATTATAATTATTATCAATTATTCATTATATAGTATTTTATTTATATAAGATATATTTATATATTTTTTTATTTTTACAAATATTTGAATGTGTGTGTAAGTACACGGCATACATTTCGGACCATTACTGTGAAAGTCTGAGACGGAAGTTCAACTATTCTAGCGGTGCATTTGTTTTAATACCGGCGTATCATAACTCAGTTATTTTACAGTCTGTTGAATTAAAAAAAAAAAAAACTGCATAAACTGCTAAGGTTTATTTAGTTAGTTCATGGTAACAAATGTTTACTCCCTCATTAACGTTTAA
>JAGFBZ010001194.1:0-31119 GCA_018398805.1 Hirundichthys speculiger
TTTAGTCACATGGTACTGTTCAGTTCTGATTAATGGACATGTTGTTATGCTTTGTGTATGTGCTGAATATCACACAGCATTTTTTTAATTGTTGATGAGGTTTCAACGCCAGCAGGTAGTCCCACATTTAGAAAGGTTGATGGTGTATGAATGCGTTTTTGTTTTTTTTTGCGACCTTGAACATGCTTGGGTGACAACATTCAGAGATCTAAACTCAGACTCAGACTACATCAAATGCACCCAGTAACCCAGCAAGTGTTGCATTGATCCAGCAGGTGTGTACTTTGAAGGGGGGTGCCGTTATGACGGGAGAAAGAGAGAGCACAGCGAAGCTCTACATTAGAGCGGTAAACCATATACGCAGGTGATCAACCTAATGTATTTGGGCTGCTGTTAGTAAACCAGGGTAGCCTGCATCTCTTACAGTCACAGCGTAAACGGCAGAACCAGGTAGAACGTTTGAGAAGTGTTGCTGACATTGCATGGCTGTGTTGGGAATATCCACTTGATCCCGAGTTCATAGTTCTGGTCATTAAAACCTGAACCCGTGACCAGGTGCAGTCCCTCCTGTGGTGCATCTACCTGCTGTAGGGGTTTCTGAGGGAGACTGTTACACTAGTGAATGAAGGCTTAACAAGGCTGACATTTATATCAGGTTAAACCATATTTTATCATTCATCATCTGAAACTACTTCAAAAATAATGTTTTCTACTATTAATGGCCTAATGCAACTTCCTGTATGGTGAAATGGATTTTAATAAATTTGCATTAAAAATGTTTCATTCAGGAATCGGTATCAGTGAAAGAAAAGTAGAGAAGGTAATACTATGAAATATTGTGACTGTACTGTGTTTGTGTGTTCTCTCCAGCATGTGATGAAGCACCTGAACCTGCAGCCGCTGGACTCCCATGGAGTGGACTTCTCCCGGGTCAGGATGTGGAATCTGAACAACTGGGCCGGTCACTACAGGCAGACGCTGGTGTTCAGCTCCATCCAGGACCCGCAGATCAACAACATCCTTACCAAACACTGCTCCAACTACAGAGGACAGGTTAGCTGCTCCACAAACGTAACGCTTTCAGGACATTTTTATTCTCTGATATATCTGGAGCTGTTGCCGGTGCAAACAAACTCCTTGAAGGTGCAGTCTTTAGAATTTTTTCACATCCATTTAACCAGCTGAGTAGTCTTTACCTCCCCTCTCAACTAGGGCTGGGCGATTTTATCGATTCTGCGATATATATCGATATTTTATTTCCCCAGGGAGTATCGATTTTTCAGCCGCGGGTATCGATATTCTTTCCCTAAAACCCCCGTTCTCGCACGCCATTAAGTCCCCAGCCGTAGTGCGCTGTAGAGCATTTCTAACCACCAGTTTCTTTCTCTTCCAGCTAGAGCTGAGCCAGTCAGGAGGATGGCGGCGAGTATAAACCCAGCGCCTGCGTGCTTAAAAGTAGATGTGTGGGAGCAGTTGGGGTTTAAAAAGAAAAAGGAAAGTAAAGGTTTAGACAAAAGTAGGCGTTTGCACTGTGTCACACAAACGTGAGTACTCTGGACTCCAACCCACCTAAAACGTCACCCCCAGACAAGCTAATGCTAACTGAGAGTAGCCAAACTGTATTAGTCAGGATTTGAGCCGTATTCAGTGGTGGAAAACGCTGGCTTAAAGGCTGTGTTCTCTTGCGGCAACGCGTCGCAGTTTCTTGTCGCCGGTATCCGCAAGTTCTTTTGATTTATGCTCAATTGAAGCGCGTCTCCGCTATGTTATTCAACGCACAACGGAGAGGGACAATCACGAATAGCTAAACAACTAAACGTATCTCTAGGTTTTCCACTTCCTCACCGTCTCGGCCGTATCCAGACCCACATTCATCGCTATCTCCTCCTGAATACTAGAATATGTCGTCTTTGTAGTGGGAGAACCAGAATCGTACAGATGGGGTACTCCTCATTTCTTCAATGACGTGGATGTAGAATTGACCAATCAGAGGCCTCCTTTCTCTCCTCTCTGCAACGCTGTCTGCGGTCACCTACCTTTCAGTTCAGTTAATTCAAACAAATTGGAACACTCACAAGATGTCACCAAAATCACTTTAAAATCTTTCAGAAAATGATGTAAATGTATTGTTAGAAAAATATTGATATGTATCGTATCGTGAGCCAAATGTAGATTAGTGTATCGCTACAGCCTTACTCTCAAGTATGCCAGAGAAACTACTTTTCCTGTGAAAGAGGTTTTGAGTTGTTGTGAGTGTAATATGAGATGATGGACTCAAGTTAAAACAAAAGACCACAGTGTTATTTACACGAGGGTCATCTGGGACTGATGGTTAACTCATAACTGCTCTCAGAGAACCAGGTCAACTGAGTTAGAACAAACTGGATTATCACATTATGTTAAACCATTTTTCATGAACATGACCTTAGTTGGTCATCCTGTGGACCTTCTGAGGTAAAAAATAAAGTCCAGTTTTAAACAAAATAGCTTTTAATGATGCTTGAAGATGTAGATTTGTTAAATTTATTTTCTGTGGTGTTTGTCTCAGGTTGCCACTAAGAACATGCCAAAGACGGGTTCCATCTGTCAGGTGCTTGTTCAGCTGCCTCACATGTTTCAGATGTTCTCCTCTGACAGCTTCATTGATCACGATGCTCGGTTGGTTACTTATAAATGTTGACATGTCACCGATTCAAAAGTCTCCACACTGCCTCCTTCGTTGCTTATTTCCTCTCAAGTACAGAAATTATGCACATTCATTCATTTTTACTTATTTATTTGATTTTTTTTTCTATTTCTAGGGCTTATTAAATCCTGACAACTGACTTTTGCTCATTGTCCAGTTTTATTTTTAAACTTATTTTAACACTGGTTGCGTCCTTTTGTGCTTGAAGGTTTCAGTTCTTCATTGATAAAGTGCTGCCTCAGTACAAGGACTCCGTCATGTCCCACACTCTGATCTACATCCCGTCTTATTTCGACTACGTCCGCTTGAGAAACTACATGAAGAAAGAGGAGATAAACTTTACCAGCGTCTGCGAGTATTCCAGCAAGTCAGAGGTTTCCCGAGCCCGGCATTTCTTTCAGAAAGGGGAAAAACAGTTCCTGCTCTTCACCGAACGCTTCCACTTCTACAAAAGGTGACTTCTTTCTAACCACTCAAAGACTTTGTGTCATTTCAGGAGAATGTTTGTCTCGTTTTTTTTTTCCTTCAGAAATTAATGTGCAGGGGGGACAGGTTGATGAAAGTCTGTCCTTTAGCAGGTACTTTCTTCCTTGATCCCTTCTAAATAGGGCCCATTTTTAGATTTCTGCTTGAAAAGGACGTACCTCATTTCTAACTGGTACAGCTCGGTCCAGACGTATTTCTACAATGACAGAGTTTTTAGCATTATACACAACTACAATGGGATTGAAACAAAACAGTGAAGACATGCTGTCAGGTTTAGCAGGTTTCACAGACATTGGGAATTACAGCCAAGAAACAAAATTACTGCGCTATTATTAATTTAGTTTGTTTTATATACCTGACAGTTGCTGCTAGGTTGACCTGCTGCTACACTAAATAAACCAGGTTTGGTACAAACCAGAGAACACAGTACAAGTGTTCTCCGGTTGAATTCTTTCATCTTTAACATCTTTTTCTGACCGAATATACTTTTTTAGAGTGCATATTTCTTAGGATTCATGTTCCATTTATTGTTAGATTGAGTTTCCTGTTGTTGAGGTCTTTAGAAACATTTTTGAAGAGGATTGTTGACCAGCATTTCAAACTGTCCGTTCTGGCATAGCTGTGTTGACATTTTTCAGCTACCAAACTATGTAACTTGTTTTATTTGATATATATGCCGCTAAATATTTCAAATTCTTTCCACTGGAAGTGTCTTGAGGTGCTTGTTATCGCCACATACAGCGGTGCTGTGGGTGTGCTCAAGGGCACCTGGGTGATTGACACCTTCGTGTAATCTTCGCTGTCTTCACAAACTGGCATCACTTCAGGCATTATCAGTTCAGAATAGAGAAAAGATTAGATTTTTTGTGTTTTGTTGAGATATAAATTTTCTTTATGGGTTTAAATCTTAACATTTCCCATTAATTTGCTGTGCTGCATGTTTACAGTCATGGCTGAAAGTTTCTGCACCCTTGCACATAAAGACTCAACAACTCCAAATGTCTACAAAATAAGATGAAATTGACGAAAGTATTTGGTGTCTCAAATTCTTTATTAAACTAATAATAGTACAGGAACTTTGTTTTTTAATCAGAGCTGAATATAATTTTAAATATAGATTACACAGAAAATGCAGAGGACAAAAGTTTTGACACCCTTTAGATTTACGAGAAGGATGAATTTCAAGCGGTCATTCACATGAATCACAGTGGTGAGTTTACAGGTGACAGCAATTAGAAAGGATCCAACAGTTTAAAAGGAGGACCCCCTTGCTGTTGTGAGTCCGCTGACATACTGAGCATGGACAAAAGAAAGAAAAAGAGAATGTTTGAGAAGTCAAGAAAAGATTGTAGCAAAAAGCGATCTCAGCTACAAGTCCATATCAGAGGACCTTATGTTCATGTATCCACTGTGCCAAATGTTATAAGAAGTTAAGGCTCATGGTACGGTAGACAACCTTCCAAGAAGTGGCCGCAAGAGAATTATGGATGAAAGAATGCAGCGAAGGATTGTTGGAATGGTGGCAGAAGAACCTCGGACAACTGCTAAATGGATTCAAGCTGAACCTTCAGACACAAGGTACAATTATTTCAACGCATCCCATCCGTCGCCAGCTCAATGAAAGAGGGCTCTGTGGTAGGAGACCCAGAAAGAAGCCTCTACTGAAAGACAAAACACACCTGAACAAGACAAAATCCTTCTGGGAAAATGTCCTGTGGACAGATGAGACAGATTGAGCTTTTGGTAATCACATAACTCTTGTTTACAGGAAAAGAAATGAAGCTCAAGCAAAGAAAGCCTCCTACAGTAAACATGGAGGAGGTTCCTAAGTTTGGGGTGTTTGAGCATCTGGTGCTGGTGCCTGAATGGTGCGTGGCATTAGAAATCTGCGATTACCAATGTCATGAATGGGTCTGGTCGAACATCATGGGTGTTCCAGCAGGACAACGACCCAAAACACACATCAAAAAGCACCCAGGAATGGTTCAACAGAAAACGCAGGACTGTTCTAAAGTGGCCAGCAATGAGTCCAGATCTCACTGTGTTGGGACGCTGGCTCAGTGACAATAATAAATCTGATTCTGATTCTGATTCAGTCCCATTGAAACCTGTGGAGGGATCTGAAAATGGCAGTTGGAAGAAGGAACCCTTCTAATCTGGGTTAGGGTTAGGGTGAGCACCTCTGCAGAAGCCTCACATTGCATCAGGTTGCAGAGTTGTCATGTGTTTAAAAACTGTTTTGGCACAGCATTTTCTGCTAGCTGCATTTAGTGGAGAAGTCATCACCTTGATATGAGCAAAAGACTTTCTTCAATATAAATAAATAGAATATGTTGGTTTTATCATATAATGCTATTAACTGCTCTGAAGTGCTTGAAGAGCAATAAGAAATAAGCCTTAATTTTAAGCTCTCCTCCCTTATTTCTTTTCAGGTACACAATCAAAGGGATCCAGAACCTGGTATTCTATGGGCTGCCCTCCTTCCCCCAGTTCTACAGTGAGGTGTGTAACATGCTGGCTGCAGCGGGTCGGGTTGAGGAGGCCAGCTGGACCTGCACGGTCCTTTACTCCCGTTACGATGCTCACAGGTTGGCTGCTGTCACCGGAGCGCAGCGAGCTGGACAGATGCTGCACTCTAACAAGCGTGTTCACCTCTTCATCACGGGCGGTGAAGATAAAGCCTCCTGATGAAAGAAGAACCAACGGACTGAAAGTTCTGTAGATATCAGATGTGCCTATTAAACTGTTTCTTTTTATGATGACTTTGTGCCCCTCTGTTACATTCACTCTTCCATGCATCCGGAAAAACATTTGATGAGACGAAGCTGGCTATAATTTTAAGATTGTTAAATAGATGATCCTATAAAAGTGTCAGTTACTGTTTGGATGTTTTTGAAATGCTTTATCTTTAGCTGATAAAAGTTTCTACATGTAGCAGTACGTTGGGTTGAAATCGGTAGTGAATTCAGTTAGTCCTTTACAATAATTTATTTTCATCCGGAATTGCATTTGTTTTTCACCAAGACCTTGTTTTCATCTGTGGAAAGTCTTAATCACATTCCCATGATTCCATATGGGGTTAAGGTCTAAATTAAGTGCAAAAATGTCTCATGCTCCTTGGACTAGTCTTTCACAGTTTAACCCTGATGAATCCTAGGATTGCCATCCTGGAAGTACAGTCACGGAGGGGACAAAAAGCTGATCATTTGCTGTATTAGAAGTCAGCTGTCCTCTTTTTTTAGAACCACAATGTTGCTGAGCAACCCCAGATCATTATACTGCCTCTACAGACTCACTATCACTTCATCTCTTCCTTTACTTGGTACATTTGGTCTCAAGTTATTTTTCTCTTTTGCTCCATAGTAAAATCTTTCTTGCACCTCAAAGGAAATTCATGTTTTTGTTATTTTTTTTTTTAAAGCCTGGGTTGCCCTCATTGATAAATGGTTCTTTTAAGGCTACACACCCGTTTACTCCAGATATGAGTCTTCTTTGCATAAGCTCTTCTTTATACTATAAAACAGCCATTCCCAAACTTCAGAATACCAAGGCCGAATATGAGATGGGAAAAATCTTCACGTCCCACCCAAACCTTTAATCACAACTGTGATCAACATACAGGACTAGGAACCATGTTCTGATATTAATGTAAGGGGTCAAAAATAAGGTGACACTTGTTTTAAGTTAAGATTTCAGTAAAATAACACTTAACTGGCTTATTTTAATACTTCTTAATGCTCTTTTTAAACCATGTTATGGATATTTTACAGTAGTTAAAAACCTATTTTAAAAAGATCGAAAATTTAAAACGTATTTAATTTTAATGCCTCTCACGGCCCACCTGAAGTACATCGACGGCCCACCAGGGGGCTGCAGCCCACACTTTGGGAACCGCTGCTATAAAACATTACTGTGTGAGTTATATTTTCAGATATTACTGGATTTGTCTGAGATACTAACCAGTTATTTTGAGGTAATATCTCAGCATTTAGAGGTGCCACATCAATATTTTGCGATAACAGTTATCTTTGCTGTACTTTCTCAGAATTTAGAACTTATCTGGTTTTTGAATTTTATAAGGTAGGTTATTTTGAGGTCTAACTCATAATTTTTTTTTTTTTTTTTTTTTTTTTTTTTTTTTACACCGACTAAAAGACTTTCAAAAAGTGTTGCTGCTTTTTGATATTTTCGGGTTACTCTCTTGAGACAGTTTTTCCATAATTCTGGATTTTTCCCTGCAAGCAGAAATGGACTTCCATAGGCGCCTCCTTTTATGTTGAACTACTTTTAAGAATTGAATGTGCTGATAAAACCAAGCCACTCCCTAGAAAGAGCAGCATGGATGTGTCCGTCTGCTGTGTGACTGTAACCATTAACTCCGTGCGTCATGCTGACTTTGGCCATGTGAAAATTACAGTCTCCTCCGCTGGTGAAGGACTGGGACAGTTAGGGACAGTTAGAGACAGTTAGGGCTTTTAGGGATCATGGAGGACAAGAAGCTGAGCCTGAAGCGCGAGGTGGGGCTGATGGGGGCCGTGTCCATCATCGGAGGGACGATGATCGGGTCGGGGATCTTCGTGTCCCCGCAGACAGTGATCCTGTCCATCGGCAGCGCCGGAGGCAGCTTACTGGTGTGGGCGGGCTGCGGTTTACTGGTGATCATGGTGTCTTTCTGCTACGCGGAGCTGGGCACCGTTATAAAGGAGTCCGGAGGAGAGTACATCTACATCCTGAGGACCTCGGGCCCAGTCCTCGCCTTCATGCTGGCCTTCAGCTCTGTGTTGTTTGTCAGACCTGCTGGTGTTGCTGGGATCGCGCTCAGTTTTGCCCAGTATGTTGTGGCTCCTTTCTACCTAGACTGCCCTCCTCCGGTGCTGGTGGTGAAGTGCGTGGCTGCAGTAGCAATTATAGTTCTTGCCATGGTGAACTGCATGAATGTGCGCTTCTCAATGTCAGTGCAGGTGTTTTTTATGGTGGCCAAGGTTGTGGCCCTGGGCATCATCATAATAGGGGGGGTGGTAGTGCTTATCAGGGGGAGTAGTGAAAGTTTCCAAGATTCTTTTGAGGACACAACCTTGGGCATCAGTCCAGTTGGTATAGCTTTCTACCAGGGACTCTGGTCCTATGACGGGTGGAACAACCTGAACTATGTCACTGAGGAGCTGAAACGTCCAGAGGTGAGTAGGTTGAGCTGATGTGCACTGAAGCAACTGTGGGTCACATAAATACTGCTCTTTTTATTTTAAGTGCAAAAATAATTTATTGCCAATGCAGTAAATAATTGGGGTGAAATGATCCATCAACTTAGATCCGGTTTGGCAGACTATTTCATCTCAGGCCACATCAGCATCCTGGAAGAGCCAGTTATACTTTGCCATCTCAGCTGCTGGTTACTGGCCTTGGTTCCAGACGTTGTGACTCTGGTTGAACTTGCACATACACCGATCAAGCATGGCATGACTTCTTTTTCTGTAAGCTTTTCCCTTCAGGGGTCACCACAGTGAATCATCTGCGTTCATCTAACCCACATGTGTCAAACACAAGGCCCGCGGGCCAAATTTGGCCCGTCACGTCATTTTATGTGGCCCTCGAGAGCTTGGGTATTATTGGCTTAAATTTAAAACCAATATTTTAAGACTTAAAATAAGCTTACGCTGCTTTAAAGCACATATTGACAATAAACTACATCTCCCATCATGCATTTCGTCGTTACCCACAATGATAACGGTAGCTAAGAGCAAGACGATTTTTCAGAACTGATGGACTTAAGAAAAACCTCTACAAATCTTTTGGATCCTGTGGTTTGTGCGGTGGGGTCTCCGTGGAAGTAGATTGTTTGCCACAGGTGCCGTCAGGTCCCATCAGATTGCTGCCTGTGGAGTTTGAAGATAAAATGTACACCTCAGATTATTTGTTGTATTCTTTGAGCTCTCTCCAAAAAAAGATTTGAAGTTAATTACAATGTACCTTCCAACAGACACTTGACACCTGATCTGCATTGATCCATCGATTTAATGATGAACGATCCAATAGCATATCAATCAGATAATACATGTAATTGCTATTAATATGAGTTATTAGGTGGCCTTTATGTTGTCAGGGGCATTTGCCCCTGGTAGGGTCACCCAAGGCAAACTGGTCCTGGGGGATGGGCCAGACCAAATGCGATTCAGACGACTCTTATGGATAAAATTAAATCAAGAGCTCGATGTCCCTCGCCCGGGTTAGGGTTACCGGGGCCCCACCCTGGAGCCAGGCCTGGGGAACGGGCTCATTTGGGAGCACCTGGTGGCCGGGCCGAGCTCAGCCTGAATGGGCTACATGGGTTCGCCTCCCCGTGGGCCCACCACCCGCAGGGAGGGTCATAGGAGTCGGGTGCATTGTGTTATAGGCGGCAGCCGAAAGCGTGGGCCTTGGTGTGCCGACCCTCGGCGGACAAAACTGGCTACGGAGACATGGAACGTCACCTCTCTGGTGGGGAAAGAGCCTGAGCTTGTGCGTGAGGTCGTCGAGAGGTACTGACTAGATATAGTCAGGCTCATCTCAACGCACAGCCTGGGCTCTGGACCCAATCTTCTCGAGAGGGGCTGGACTTTATTCTACTCTAGAGTTGCCCAGGGTGAGAGGCAACGAGCTGGTATGGGCTTACTTTTAGCCCCCCAGCTTGGAGCCTGTACGTTGGGGTTTTCCCCGGTGGATGAGAGGGTAGCTTCCCTGCGCCTTCGGGTCGGGGAACGGGCTCTGACTGTCATTTGCGCTTATGCGCCAAATGACAGTTCAGAGTACCCAGCCTTCTTGGGGTCCTTGGCGGAGGTGCTGGAAAGCGCCCCTAATGGGGACGCCTTTATTCTGCTGGGGGACTTCAACGCTCACGTTAGCAATGACAGTGGTACCTGAAGGGGCGTGATTTGGAGGAACGGCCTCTCTGATCTGAGCCAGAGTGGTATTTTGTTGTTGGACTTCTGTGCTCGTCACAGTTTGTCCATAACGAACACCATGTTCAAGCACAAGAGTGTCCATAAATGCACGTGGCATCAAGAACTCTTGGTCGGAGATTGATGATCGACTTTATAGTCGTATCATCTGATCTTTGGCCGTATGTTTTGGACACTCAGGTAAAGAGGGGAGCTGAGCTGTCAACTGATCACTACCTGATGGTGGGTTGGATCAGATGGCGGGGGAGAATGCTGGTCAGACCTGGTAGGCCCAAACATATAGTGAGGGTTTGCTGGGAACGTCTGGCAGAGGAACCTGTCAGAAAGATCTTCAACTCACACCTCCGGCAGAGCTTCAATCACATCCCGGTGGAGGTGGGGGACATTGAGTCTGAATGGGCCATGTTCCGCGCCTCCATTGCTGAAGCGGCTGATCAGAGCTGTGGTCGTAAGATCGTCGGTGCCTGTCGTGGCGGCAATCCTCGAACTCAGTGGTGGACACCTCGGGCGAGAGAGGCCGTCAGACTGAAGAAGGAGTCCTACCGGCCTTGGTTGCTTGTGGGACTCTGGAATCAGCAGACAGGTATCAGCAGGCCAAGCGGGCGGTAGCTTTGGTCGTCTCTGAGGTGAAAACTCGGGTGTGGGAGGAGTTTGGTGAGGCCATGGAAACAGACTTTCGATCGGCTCCTCGGAGATTCTGGCAAACCGTCAGATGGCTCAGGCGGGGAAAGCAGTGCTTCACCAACACTGTGTATAGTGGGGGTGGGGTGCTGCTGACCTCGACTGGAGAGGTCGTTCGGCGGTGAAAGGAATACTTCGAGGACCTTCTCAATCCGACCAACATGTCATCCGTGGAGGATGCTGAGCCTGTGGACTTAGGGGTGGACTCGTCCATTACTGGAGCTGAGGTCGCTGAGGTAGTTAAGAAGCTGCACAGTGGCCGGGCTCCGGGGGTGGACGAGATCCGCCCTGATTTCCTGAAAGCTCTGGATGTTGTAGGACTGTCTTGGTTGACACGTCTCTGCAACATCACATGGAAATCGGGGGCAGTACCTCTGGATTGGCCAACCGGGGTGGTGGTTCCCCTTTTTAAGAAGGGGGACCGGAGGGTGTGCTCTAAATACAGAGGAATCACACTCCTCAGCCTCCCTGGTAAGGTCTATGCAGGGGTGCTGGAGAAGAGAGTTCGATTGATTGTCGAATCCCAGATCCAGGAGGAACAATGCGGGTTCCGTCCTGGTCGTGGAACACTGGACCAGCTCTATACCCTCACTAGGGTCCTGGAGGGAACATGGGAATTTGCCCAACCAGTCCACATGTGTTTTGTGGACTCGGAGAAGGCATTTGACCGTGTCCCTCGGGGTGTCCTGTTGGGGGTACTCCAGGAGTATGGGGTGCTGGGCCTGTTGTTACCGGCTGTCCAGTCCCTGTACAAATGGAGTGGGAGCTTGGTCCGCATTGCCGGTTGTAAGTCGGGTTCGTTTTCAGTGAGAGTTGGACTCCGCCAGGGGCTGCCCTTTGTCACCGATTCTGTTCATAACATTTATGGAAAGAATTTCTAGGCGCAGCCATGGAGCGGAAGGGTTCCGGTTCGGTGGTGTCGGGATCTCGTCTCTGCTGTTTGCAGATGACGTGGTCCTGTTGGCGCCATCGAGTGGGAATCTGCAGCTCTCGCTGGAGCGGTTCGCAGCCGAGTGTGAAGCGTCAAGGATGAGAATCAGCACCTCCAAATCTGAGACCATGGTCCTCAGTCGGAAAAGGGTAGAATGCCTCCTCCGGGTCGGGAGTGAGGTTCTGCCTTAAGTGGAGGAGTTTAAGTATCTCGGGGTCTTGTTCACGAGTGATGGGAGAAAGGAACGGGAGATCGACAGATGGATTGGTGCAGCGTCTGCTGTGGTGGTGACTCTGTACCGGTCCGTTGTGGTGAAGAGAGAGCTGAGCCAAAAGGCAAGGCTCTCTATTTACTGGTCGATCTTTGTTCCAACCCTCACCTATGGTCATGAACTGTGGGTAGTGACCGAAAGAATGAGATCGCGGATACAAGCGGCGGATATGACTTTTCTCCGCAGGGTGGCTGGACTCTCCCTTAGAGATAAGGTGAGAAGTTCAGTCATTCGGGAGAGACTCAGGGTAGAGCCGCTGCTCCTTCACATCGAGAGGAGCCAGTTGAGGTGGTTCGGGCATCTGGTTAGGATGCCCCCCGGACGCCTCCCTGGAGAGGTGTTTCGGGCATGTCCAACTGGGAGAAGACCACGGGGAAGACCCAGGACCCGCTGGAGAGATTATATCTCTCGGCTGGCCTGGGAGCGCCTCAGGATTCTCCCAGAGGAGCTGGTGGAGGCGGCCGAGGGGAGGGAGGTCGGGGCCTCTCTGCTGAAGCTGTTGCCCCCCCGAACCGCCTCCGGACCAAGCGGGAGCTAATGGATGGATGGATGGAAGGTGGCCTTTTAAGGTGTATTTTTATTAAGGCAACAGATTATTTATCATTTAACTGTCAAGTTTAATTTGAAAATAAAGATGTGACATCATACACTGCCTGGCAAAAAAATAAAAAAATCACCGCTATAAAAGAAGTCATACACTCTAATATTTCATTGGACCGCCTTTAGCTTTGATTATGTCACGCATTCGCTGTGGCATTGTTTTGATAAACTTCTGCAATGTCACAAGATTTATTTCCATCTAGTGTTGCATTCATTTTTCACCCAGATCTGTCATTGATGATGGTAGAGTTTGGCCGCTGCACTAATCCTTCTCCAGCACATCTCAAAGATCCTCAATGGGGTTCAGGTCTGGACTCTGTGGTGGCCAACCCATGTGTGAAAATTCAATTCAATTCAATTCAATTCAATTCAATTCAATTTTATTTATCATTAACTAAGATTATAATATTAAATCCAATGAATGATAATGGCAGGTAAAAAACTCCCACAGAGGGAGAAAAAAAACCTTGGTAAAAATTATGTCTCATGCTCCCTGAACCAGTCTTTTACAGTTTGAGCCCGATGAATCCTGGCATTGTCATTTTAGAATATCCCCACGCCATCAGTGAAGAAAAAAAATCCATAGATGGAATAACCTGGTCATTCAGTATATTCAGGTATTCAGCTGACCTCATTCTTTGAGCTCATACTGTTGCTGAACCTGGACCTGACCAACTGCAGCAACCCCAGATCAGAACACTGCCCCCACAAGCTGGTACAGTAGGCACTAGGCATGATGGGAGCATCACTTCATCTGCCTCTCTTCTTACCCTGATGCTCCCATCACTCTGGAACAGGATCAATCTGGACTCATCAGACCACATGACCTTCTTCCATTGATCCAGAGTCCAATCTTTATGCTCCCTAGCAGATTGAAGCCTTTTTTTCAAGTTGGCTTCACTGATTAGTGGTTTTCTTAAGGCTACACAGCTGTTCAGTCCCAATCCCTGGAGTTCCCTTCGCATTGTTCATGTGGAAATGCTCTTACTTTGATTATTAAACAGCCCTGAGTTCTACTGTTGCTTTTCTTCGATTTGATCTCACCAAACGTTTAAGTGATCGCTGATCATTGAAGATTTTGTTCCGGCCACATTTCCTCCTCGAAAACAATGGGTCTCCACTATCCTTCCACTTTTTAATAATGCGTTGGACAGTTCTTGACCCAATTTTGGTAGTTTCTGGAATCTCCTTAGAGGTTTTCTCTGCTTGATGCCAATGATTTGACCCTTCTCAAACAGACTAACATCTTTTCCACGACCACGGGATGTGTCTTTGACATGGTTGTTTAGGAAATGAGAAGCAACTCATTGCATCAGTTGGGGTTATTTAACTTGTTGCCAGGTGAAAGATAATCACCCATGCAGTAATTATCCAATAGGAGGCTCAGACCTGTTTGCTTAGTTAAATACAGGTGGGGACTTTTTTGATTCGGCAGTGTATTTTAGCTACTTAGGGCAATTTGATATGAATGGACGTGAAAGTGTTCAGTCAATGCATGACATAGTCTCATATCAATCTGTAACTTCTAAATGGAATTAAATCAAAATGCTATCATGACACAACTTTTGGCATCAACAGATATCAAGCCATCATCCAGTTTAATCAATGTGCTACTGCAGGGGTCTTCAACCCTGGTCCTCGAGAGCCACAACCCTGCATGTCTTAGACGTTTCCCTGCTTCAGCGCACCTGAATCAAATGAATGGTCCATTATCAGCGTGTCATCGAGGTCTGCACAAGTCTGTTAACGACCCATTCATGTGATTTAGATGTGCTGAAGGAGGAAAACATCTAAGACATGCAGGAGTGCAGCTCTCAAGGACTGGAGTTGAAGACCCCTGCTCTAACCTGTGGATGAGCTTGCTGGGATGTCCACTCCTATGAAGACTGGCATCTGTCTTGAATCTATTTATGAACACTGTGGTGGAATGTAAACATTATCTTCCATGATTCTTTTCCTGACTAACTATGTTTAGAGTGGTGTCCTTAGACCTGGCATGGGCCTTTTATCACCGTATGCTGGGTTCTCTTAGTTCCCACTCTCTTTGACACCTGAAAGATGTTATTCCTAAGTGCCTCATATCATTTGTCTAGTGTATTGTAGTTCCCTGTTTAAACCATTTGTATTACTGATGCTCCATGTGATTCCTCATCGATCTGCTGAGTCATATGTGTGACCCCTTTGCATGCAAATGGATATTAAATTCACTGAATTTCAGTCATAGCCAAGTCGTGTCTTCGTCCTACGCAGATGTTTCAGTCTCTAAGTGGTTAAAAATAAATATAGGGATACTTTTTTTTTTTTTTTCATAACAGTCTTTCTCATTGTGGAATGATGGACTCCAAATTGTTTGAAAATGGTTCTATGACCTTTGTCAAATTGATTGGTAGCAATTATAGTTTTATAAAAGATTATTGCTGATGCCTTTCCTTCTTGGTGCGTGTATTAGCACACACCTGAATGCTCCAGGTCAGAAAACTGCCACAACCAATGCTTGGACTGAAGTGGTCAGACTTGAGTGATGATCAGTTAAAGAAGTGTATTTGATTTGAAGCACGTGCCTTAAATCCTATGATAGCAGCAAGGGTGTACTCACTTTTTCACACCATGCTTGTGGAGCCTGGCTTGCCTTTAGAATTTAAAAAACATGTCTTTCTTTTCCACGTGATGGCTGAGATATGCGGTAGTCTGTAGATAACAGTCAACCTTGTAGATAGCTTATCTGTGATTTAGTGAAGGGTAAAAACAGGTCAATGGACGGGCTACTATAACTGAATCAAGTGTGGTGAAGGAGGGAAACATCTGAGACATGCAGTACAGTGGACACCCCTGATTATAGGCTCACATCATAAAGGTTTATATTCAACAGCTTCATGTAAAAACATTAACAAGTGCAACATAGTCACATGAACTGCTGCTCTTGTCACTTTTGCGTAGCGTCTCTTATATGCACAGCTAAATACGCCTCGATCCTTTGGATTCTGCTCCTTAAAAGTGATTATCTTGTGCTCTCTTGATCTGGTTGTCATGGCAGACAAAGAACCTGGAGTCATGAAAATGAAGCGGGAAATTGGACTGCTTGGAGGTGTCGCTCTAGTTTCGGGAACCATGATTGGATCCGGCATATTTATGTCCCCTCAGTTTGTTATGGCCTATGTCGGGAGCCCTGGAGCGAGTCTGGTGATCTGGGCCCTCTCAGGAGCCATAGCCATGTTTGCAGCACTCTCCTACACTGAACTAGGAACCATCATTCCTGAATCTGGTGGGGAGTTCATCTACATACTAAGGATTTATGGTTCATGTCCTGCTTTCTTTGCAGCAGTCACTTTTATTCTACTCGTCAAACCATTTGGCATCTCTGCAATGGCAATTAGCATAGCTGAATATGTGACAGCACCGTTTTACTCTGGCTGCCAGCCTCCGCAGCTCGTTGTCAAATGCATCGCTGCTGTCAGCATTTTAGTCGTTACTATTGTCAATATTTTGAATGTTCGCATTGCTGTCAGAGTCCAGGTGGTTTTCTTAGTGGCCAAAGTGATAGCGTTGACAGTCATTGTAATTGGTGGGATGGTTGAAATAATACAGAATAGCAGCTTGATTGTGGAAAACTTGAAAGTTGAGAACTCATTTAAGGGGACTCAGTACTCTATCAGCACTTTAGGAATGGCTTTCTACCAAGGACTCTATTCTTATGCTGGCTGGTACAACTTGAATTATGTCACTGAGGAGCTGAAAAGACCAGAGGTGAGACAAATGTTCTGATGCCGAACAATCATGAAAAGGTAGAGGCTTTCTTGCTCAAACAAGGCGTTACTGTTATTTTTTAACATCAACGATTCAAAAGGCTTTTAATCCTGAATCCAGAGATAAATGCCAGAACAGCGCTTCCCTTCACTTGTTTCAACATCTTTATAGATGTGTGATCAATATTCCATTAGGTCAATCATGGTACGATGAGAAGAAACCTTTGTTTTTTTTTTATAATCATAGTACTAAATGATAAGGAGTGTTTTATTTGTAGTGTTATCATCTCAGCAACTGAAGAAATGATGAACTGAGCAGATACAACATCATAATATGTTATGATAAAAGCAAGGAACAAGCTCTTTGCTTTTTAATCTGTGTACATGACTGTTTCAGAAGTTAAAGAAAGTCATTACATTTTTATTACAATAATAATCTTTGTTCATGGTATATTTTCAGCGCATGTTACAAAGCACAAAGGACTAAACATCAAATAAACAGGGACATATGTTTTTATTACTAAAACAGATGTAATGCTGTCATTTCTCTTGGTTCTTGTTTAAACGTTTCTTCTGCAGATCAAGATCATAAATACTTAACTTACACTGGTTGACTAGGATAAAGGATAAAGTAACTCATCTTGTGCTGTTTAGGACCAATTCAACTGTTGAGTCACCTTTCATTTGTTGTGCTGTTGGGAATGTTACTCTTGATTCAACTGGTCCTCAAATATCACAAGACTTGTGCAATTTGGTCACAAGGATTAATTTCTGTCAGTTGTAGCAAAGGTTTTTGTTTTCTGAAGTTATAACACATAAGGGAACAGTGGCTGTAGGTGAGAATTTAGAAGGTTATGGCACATTATGGCCACATTTGACACTTTGCAGAAAAGAAAATGTTAGCTGTAGTTTACAGCTAACTGATCTTAATACATGGTTTTTTGTTTCTCTTTTCACAGGTTAATCTTCCCAGAGCTCTGCTGATAGCCATCTCCATGGTGACGGGCTTGTACCTGCTGGTGAATGTGAGCTATCTGGCAGTGTTGACGCCCAGAGAGCTCATGTCCTCCACGGCTGTGGCGGTAACCTGGGGGTGAGAATTAACCTGAAACCAGACTCAGTCCTTCCTCCATGATTGTTTCAGGCTGAAAAGATATTTACATTTATCATACCATCAACCAGGAAAAAAAAGAGCACAGATCACCTCATAGTCATAGCAGTGAACGAAAAAATCAAATCAAATCAAACTTTATTCACCTTTCATACATTAAAAATGCAACACAAAGTAAAACATAAAATAGGATCACAACAAATAATAAAAACCTGTCCTTCTCACCCCCCCCCCCCCCCACCCCCCCCCCCCCCCCCCCCCCACACACACACACACACACACACACACTCACAGTACAAAGTAGTTCAGTAACCTGGCAGGGCCCTGAGGATCCAGGTGAGGAGGAACCACCTGTGAGAGGCCATCCACACCGAGAGGCGTCCCAGAGACCACCTCAACCTGGATAGACCAGGGTAGAGCCCCCCAGTCCTCCAGGCCTGAGGGATCTCCAAGACCACACCCCCATGGGGTGTGGAGGACCCCATGAGGAAACACTGGAGCTAAAAACTAAAAGATTAAAAGACAGTAAAACAGGATAAAAACAGACAATAGATACAGTAATGATAAAATGTATAAAAATATGAACATTTGGAAATTTTAAAGTTTAGGATTTGAAAATAAAATTCAAAGACTTAATGATAGTAAAATGCACAGATACTTAGGCTTAAGTTAAATCATTATAATCATTAGATTAAGAACAGTAAAATATAAGAAATAAAAGAGTAAAAGAAATCAGGTAAAAGCAAGATTAAAAAGGTGAGTCTTGAGCCTCCTTTTAAAAATCTCACCAGTCTCTGTGGTCCTGATGTTCTCCTGCAGGCTGGTCCACAGATCAGGACCAGAACCAGGACCAGAACCTCCAGGCTGGTCCACAGATCAGGACCAGGATGGCTGAATGCAGCCTCACCGGGTTTTAGTTCTAACTCTGGGGATGATTAAAGGCCAGAACCAGAGGACCTCAGGGTCCACGAGGGTTGATATGATAAAAGCAGGCCTTGAGATACAGAGACTGTAAATGTCTGTTTGTGACATAAAGACCAAGTAAAGACTTCTGATCTCGTTAACATGTCCATAAAATGTTTTAGATGTAGTCCAAGACACAACATGAGCAAAAACCAGCTGTGGATTTCTGCTTTGACTTTGCAAAGATTCACCAACCATCTCAGAAAGACAGAAGATGAGAGAGCCCATATGTTCCCTGTAAAGGTTGTCTGACTGCTGCAGGATGCTGCTACTCTCTAGATAAACTGGCCCCATATAGCCATTTACAGAAACAAGTGTTATGGATCAGATCCGGATCAGCCTCTGAAATTTGATAGAGGTTTTCATTGTCAATACTTGAGTGAATTTTCATGAGTTTTGGGCAATAATTAACGGAGATGTTGAGAAACAAAATTTTCGGCCCCATTGACCGCAATGTTATCGGAAATTTGAAAGTGATCCAGAATCCAGGATTTCTTCTGGATCACAAAATGAAATCAGTTCTTTCTTTTCACATTTCTGACAACTCCTGAAAATTTCATCAAAATCCATCCATAACTTTTAGAGTTATCTTGAACACAGACGGACGGACGGACGGACGGACGGACGGACAGACAGACAGACAGATAGATGGTGGTAACAAACAGGAAAACATTAAACCCCCTGGTTACATCTTAAGGTTTAGGACCATATCTTATTTAAAACTGGCAGTTATTAGTCAGTTAGATGCAGGCTATAAATAACTTACCATTACCTTGGTTATGTGGTGTGTTTTTAGGATCTAAGGCATTAATAAAACGTAATAATTCTTGTTCTAATTCAATGATTTAATTACTAATTGTGATGACTTTATTCAATGTGCCGAGGTGAATGTTGTTCCAAACCAAGCTGTGCTGTTGTAGGTAATAACTGATAAAAACTGATAAAGAAATGAATAAAGCTGAATGGAGTTTAGTAGTTTCATGAGGAAGAAAACATATTTTTAAAAGGTTCGGTTAACTGTTAGGCTTGTGACTGATATTTTCAGGGTATTTATGTGTTTGTTTGCTGGTGCAGGATGGAAACCAGTGAGCAGCTCCTTGTTGTTGAAATATTCAGATAAAGCAGTGTTTAGTACTCCACCCTAAGACCATGTCACAGTCACATTAGCTTAGTTAGTTTCTTTGAAAAAGGTAGAACGTGAAGGAAAACACAAACGTCATAACTCGTGGAACTTTGTGAGAAAAGTGGCCAAAGATGTCCATCAAGCTGCTGGTAATCGTGGAAAAAGAGTGTTCAAAAAGAAAGAAAAAAATAAGTTTAAAAGATAAATGATTTCCTGCCACTATTCAAAGGCCTGGACTGAAACTGGAAAAGAAGCAAACACCTGAAATTTGAATGTTACAGTGCATGAATACCTTTGACCTTCTTAGGGTTGAGGAGATGTCAGTAGAATTTAATGAAGGTGTTTTTGAATAAACAGCTCTTAGTTTCTCCTTGAATGTGGAGCTTTTTTTGTGCGGACTTGTTTTCGGCAGGAATAAGGTGTTGGGCAGCTGGAGCTGGATCATGTCGGTGGCTGCAGCCTTGTCTGCCTTTGGTTCCTTAAACGGGACGTTCTTCAGCGGGGGTCGTGTGTGCTTCGTAGCTGCCCGGGAAGGTCACATGGTAACGCTTCCTTTCCCCTTTAAGACATGAAACATGTTGAAAATGAAGCCCTTGTAGAGTTTCAGCCAGGTCCATGCTTGTTTTGTAGCCAGATATTCTGTCCATGGCCCACGTCCACCGGCTGACTCCGTCCCCAGCTCTGATCTTCACCACTGCAGTGTCTTTGATCGTGCTGATCCCCGGAGACTTTCAGAGCATCGTAAACTTCTTCAGGTGATTTTCTCTGAAATAACACACAACGCTTTGAAATGTTTGTCTAACGTTCCCCTTCATTTCTGCTGTCAGTTTCACGGCCTGGTTTTTCTACGCCATCACGTTGTCTGGCCTCATTTATCTGAAAATCAAGAAGCCAGAGCTCCCCAGGCCGTACAGCGTCAGTGTCGCAGACTCTTTTTACGTTTTCATAACACTGTCGGAGAGCGTGAAACCATGCTGACGGTGTTCCTTCCTCCACAGGTTCCAGTAATCCTCCCCATACTGGTTCTCATTGTGGCCATCTTCCTGGTGCTGGCGCCCGTCATAGACAGTCCTCAGATTGAGTACCTCTACGTGACTTTATTTATTTTAAGTGGAGCTATAATCTACGTGCCCTTCATCCATTTCCAGCTGTGCCCAGGAGCGTTTAACAAGGTGACAGTCTTCCTGCAGCTGTTCTTAGAGGTTGCCCCAGCAGAGAAAGACCTGTGATTTCTACAATAATCAGCCTGAAAATAAAACACAAACTGCAATAATATCTCTGCTTTTAAAGGACTGTATATACATTTTAACTGTCCAATATGATTCACTTACATTTTTATGGCTTCTTATTCAAACGAAAAACTGGTTGCAAATTTGAAATATTCAGTTCATTGTAAATATTTGTTTGTAAAACCACATACATTTATGTAAAATAAATCTTATAATTATCCAGATGTATGTTAAGACTTTCCAAATCTTTTTTTTCCCTCAAAAACTTCAAAGAACCTGTTATCTTTCACTCTTGCAAAATGGACTCAAGACACTTTCATTTCCTCCAGCTGTGTTATTTGACTAAAATGGAAAAGAGAATTATTGCAAATTTATGACTACTTTAGGTGCATTAAACAAAAATCCTACCGTCCCATTTTAGTGGGATTTTCCTTGTTATTTCACTTGAATAATGCACCAGAAATAAACAAGTTAAGGTTTAGTTTAGTTTTGCATCTTTTTAGGCTACTATGATTGCAGCATGGTCACCTCACTTTTGTGTGTGTGTGTATATATATATATATATATATATATATATATATATATATATAGATATATATATATATATATATATATATATATATATATATATATATATATATATATATATATATATATATATATATATATATATATATATATATATGAATTCTTCTTAGTCATATGGATTATTAATTTCTATGCACTGGTGAGGCAATCTATTCAGCTGTTAAGCAAGGCACTGACAACGACAGAGGTGCAAAACGGAGGTTTATTCTCCAAGGCTGCAGACAAAATCACAGAGCTCTTCACAGCATCAGGATTCTTCAGAAGAATGCCAAGATTAAAGGCGGGCAGTTCATCTCATACTATTCTGCATCAGATGGAAAATTACAGCAACCCATAACCTTGTAAAGTCTTGTGATCTGGGTAGACACAAACTCAGCAACTTGATAAGGACAACAATCCGTGCCCTACAGAGGAGCAGATTTGGAGGCAAAAAGTCAAGGCTTCAGAGCCGTTAGGCTCAGGATGCATTTTTTAACTTTACAATCCCTACTTTTTGAGTTTGCACCTCATATTTTCTTTGCATACATGAAAGCTTATCTAGATCACAGCAGTAGAGCACGCGGTTCCCGCCCAAAGGGCACAGCCCACAATTGCGAGCTAAACAGGGAATAATGGTGCGCATACTACTCTATTCGATGTGACCCCTTAGGCGGCCAAACACCCGTCCCCGGCTATGCATACGGGTTTGCAGCTCAGATTAGAATCAGTTGATTAATTGGCTAAGTGATTAAGGAAATGATTAAATTTGGGGTTTGAATTTTGGATTATCACAATTTAGATTGTCAGATTCCGACAATAAAGGGAACGGCAAAAGACCCCCTAGGACTATCTACTCTAGAGTAGGCCAAAAACCCAGTGGGAAAAAAAGGCCACAGAACTATCTAAGCAAAGAACATTCAATTCTCAGAGGCACCCGCAGGTGCACCGCCCCAGTTGGTGTCAGGGAATGGATCAGGTCCCTGATCACGTAAGAAAGATGTTGTCATTGCTTTTAACATTATGTGGTGTATACACGGTATCACACATAAAAACAAAACAAAAAACAGAATTAAAATGAACAGGACTGGAGTAAATACTTTTAGAAACACCCAGTGCCAGGAGCCTGAGGTCAGCTATGTCCACAGATCAAACCCCCAGGGCTCCGCTCAGTCCCTGTGGTGCTGCGTCTCCATTGTGACATCCCAAACCCCCTCTGAGGCTAAGGATGTACAGTTCAAAGGTTCAATCAAACGCCAGACTGTTGACCTCGTCGGCCAAATTTATATTACCCCTCCGAGGGACTAAACCCCTAAGAACTTCGCCCCACTGAGACACGATTAACATGAGACCAGACCTCACGCTTGGAAACAGATAACAGGGACAATTAACATAATGATTTAACGTGATGATGAGTCATCGAATCATGAATACCCATAAGGAAGTTTTGCTAAACCTGAGGATAATCACTAACACCCAGATTATTAACCTAAGTGAGAAGCTCAGAGATATTTAAATATGACAGGTAAGGGTGGAGACCCTCCTCACTATGGTCTCACCTCACTATCATCTCGACGTCGACCTCCGCACGTGGCATTCCTAGTGAGACCACAAACACTTTTTCCAAGAAACCGCCCACGTGGAAAACACGAACGAGAAAAACAACAGGAGCTTCACAAAGTGTTGGACTTTATGAAGCACTTGCTGTAAACAAAGATGTAAAACTGTAAATGACAGTGATCACAGAGAACGAGTCCTTGCCTTCATCTGTGCAGTGACAAGTGTCCAAATTAAAATGGACTGAAAATGCTACGACACTCAGGAATAATGAATAAGAAGCTGCAAAGCAACAGCAGTCCACCATCGATCAAAACAGACACATCACCCTTATTCAACAGGCTCGAGATGTTTGCTACCCTCAGATGACCCTCAGCGTCTTGAAGCGCCCTCTCAATCCCCACGGTGAACGACACTAACACCCCTAAGGTTTCCGCTCCAGTGAGCGGGAAAGGCGTGAGGGGAACTGCGCTATCAGCCGCCTGAGGTAAGGCTGAGCAAACATAATAGCTATTTGTTACCCCAACCCTCGTGCCGAGGCTACCGTCGCCCGGTACATTGCTACGGTAATCTAACCCCTTGGAGAGCATGTTGCAACTTACGAACGACCCACTCACATCCCGAGCAGATCATGGCTGAGCAGGCCCCTGGCACAGGAGAATGAAACCAAAAACACAGAAAAATAACACAAATGTAATCAACATCCAGAACATATTTAGCCCATGACCCCCTCCTTCCGTCGTGGCAGGACCGGAGGTCCCATCTTCGTCTTCTCGAACAGCTGCGATGGGTGATGGATATGTGATGTAACAGTCTTTATTCAGAACACAACAGTCTTGAATGTATTGTATGTGTATGCGTCGGAACAGGAACTCTCTTGCAGTGGCTGGCGTGAATCCAGGTCACCCGCTCCGCCATCTTAACAGCAGTGTGAGTCGTCAGCAGAACCTGGAATGGGTCGTTTCACTGCTTCGCCATCCAATGCTTCCAACATAGGTCTCGTACCAGAACCCAATCCCCCGTATGTATTCTGTGCATGGGTCCGCCGGCTGGTACAGGCTGGGCCGCCTTCACCTGTGAGGTAATCTGTGTCAGTACTTGCAATACAACAACACAGAATTCTCACACAATTCAGCTGATGGAGGGATGCACTTATCTGGTGCGGCTACTCCCATCGGCGGCACTTCATCGGCGGTGTTCTGCCAAAGAGGACCTCGACCGGGCTCAGGTTCGCTGACTCAGGTTCGCTCCTCACCCTCGGTCCTCGGTCGCACACGCATCCGCATGTACAGCAACAAGACATGCTGTTCAGCCAGGACAACCCTGCCTCTACACAACACTACCATTTTCCCTCTCAACAGCACCCCCACTGGCGGGATGGTAGGCACAGTGCCTCCTGAGGTCAAACCCCAGGTACCTTCCTACCTGCGACAGTGCTTCGTTCACGAAGTGGGTGCCATTGTCGCTGGAGATCCAAGATGGAATCCCCCAACGAGGCAGAATCTCCATCAGCAAAGCCTTCGCCTCTGTGGAGCTGTCAGCCTTAACCATGTCAACAACAACCAGACAATACTACTTTCTCTCACAAGGAGAGAGCTCAATAAAATCTAGCATGATGTATTCAAACGGTCTGTCAGGCTGCGAATGAGCAGCCAGTGGCATTTTCACCCCCCCTCCTGCGTTGTGGGTAGCACAGATCACACAGGACCCACAGAACGTCTGCGCATAAGAGGAAAAACCCCTCGTGAACCAGTACTTAGCCAAGGTCGACAGCATGACCCCCGGGGACGCGTGGTCCAGCCCGTGCGTTAGCCTGGCAAAGTGGGAGAAAAAATGTTTAGGCAAACACGGCCTTGAGTCACCTGCAGCCACACAGCATCAACCAGACAACAGCCGTCTGGCCGTCTGGCCGCCACAACTGTTTCTCAGCTGGGAAGGAGAATGACTGCATTGCACGTAGGGATGCGAACACGTCGTCTCCCTCAGGGAATGCCACTGCAGAAACGAGAGAATAGTTAACAGGAGAACGAGCAGCCACCTTCGCAGCCGCATCCACACGGGCATTGCCTGCAGAAATCAGATCAGGCTCGTTAACATGAGATGGACACCTGCACACAGCAATGGAGGTGGGCAGGAGGATGGCCTCCAAGAGAGCATCCACCTTATCTGCATTCAGGACAGGCTTTCCATCCGACTTCAGAAACCGTCGGCATTTCCAAATCGCCCCAAAATCATGACAGACCCCAAAGCCATACCTGCTGTCTGTATAAATCTCTTCCCCTTCGCCAACCTGCATGCTTCAGTCAAAGCCACCAGTTCAACTGCTTGGGCCGAACATTGATGTGGAAGCGAGCCGGATGCCAGACTCTCATGGTCTGACACGACCGCAAATCCCACCCTGTTCCTTCCTGTACGCTCAATCCCTGAACGCCGAGCCGTCCACGTACAGAATTAAGTCCGGATTCACCAGAGCTGTCTCTTGAAGGTCAGGTCTCGGAGAGCAACCCTCGGTAATCACGTGAGGCTCGCCGTCCTCTGGACCTGGCAAAAGCGTAGCTGGATTTAAGACTAGGGATGTCCCGATCACGTTTTTTGGGTCCCGATCCGATTTCGATCTTTTAATTTTGATGATCGGCCGATTTCCGATTTTTCCCGATCCGATTTCACTTTTTTTGAGTGGGCAAACAGAGTTTAATTTCCTATGCATTTTATTTCCTGTGTACATTAATAAATAGGCCTGCATCCAAGCTGAGATTAATAGCTTTTATCATCTCATAAAATAAACAATAACTTATTTTAACACTCTTCTTTCTTTCTTTTTTGTTTGGGAGAATTATTATAAAACACATTTAGTTACAGAACAGTGACTGTTCAACAGTCTCAGTACTAAACAACAAAGCACTTCCATTTAAATAGCAGCAGTTGAACTTGGCTAGCAGTTTAAGGCAATGAAAACACTAGCAGAAGTCTTTGCAATCAATGAAATCATAATAAAAATAACATAAAATATTAACTTAACTTCTTTCAAGACCCGCTGCACATGTTCGCGCACCTTTGTGTCCTTTGTCGTTCATGTAATGACGAGAACGAGGCTCGAGGTAATTAATGAGCCGGTTAAATGCCTTGTATTCCACAAACTCCGTGTCCTCGGTAATACATTCCGCGATTAGCTCGGTGATTTTTCGGTGTCCTTTAGCTCGGTTTAGCTCGGTTTAGCTCGGTGTCCTTTCTTTTAAAAGTTTCACAGAGCGTTTGCTGCCGAAGCTGCTGCCGGCCGACGGCAGCAGCTCTGAAGCTGCAGCCGTCGGCACCACGGCACCTGGCAGAAGGCTGCGGTGATCGGTGCTGCGTGATTTTTTTATGGCCCTTTTCCACTAGTACCTACTTGGCGCGGCTCGACTCGGCTCCGCTTTGGAGGTTTTCCACTAGGTCATAGTACCGGCTCGGCCCTCCTTTTTTCGTACCTACTTGGCTGGGGTTCTATCCGGGCTGAATCGGGCCGAGAATACAACGTCACCACGCCGCGGGCCATTGATTGGCCAGAGAGCAAAGTCACGGATGAGCCTTATTAAGCGACTCCTCCACACCCGCCATATTTAAAACTCGGCAACAACAAACTCAACAGCGATTTTACTTTACCTGCAATTGTCGACTTCACAAAACGAAGAATGGCCGGCAAGTCTACTCCATGGTCGAATGACGAAGTCCACACATTACTGTGCTTCATGGCTGACGACCGAATCCAGAGTGAGCTCGACGGAGCAACGAGGAACGAGAAAGTTTATGTGGGGGTCTCTGAACAGATGGCCTCCCGTGGATACCAGAGGACGTCGAGACAGTGTCGGGAGAAGATAAAGAAGCTAAAGAGCGACTACCGGGCCATCAAGGACCACAACGGTCTCAGCGGCTCCAACAGGAAAGACTGGAAGTGGTTGAACGAATGGACGCCATATACGGCAACCGACCGACCACCAACGCCAGGGAGGGTGCCTTGGACCCGTTGAGGGAGATCGTGGCAGACACTGGTGAGTGTTCTGTGACTTTTTAAAGCACAGTAGTTTTATATAACTTACTTAACTTTACTTAACTTACTCCGATTGTTAGATTTGTGAATACAATAAAAAAGTATGCGGTTGTCTTCTACATACAGACAAGAAGCTAACTAGTTAGCCATTGCTAACACTGTTTACGTTTTTTTGCCGACATGTGTATTCAGTTCAGAGTAACAGTCAGCATTATAACATACCAACAAAGCCAGTGTTACATGTAATATATATATATATTTGCTTGTGTGCGTACTTATGCACTTTATTTTTTATTCAAGAGTCCCAGTCCTTCAGTGTGGAGCCGGGCACCTCCTTCTCCGTGGACCAATCTGTCGCCTCGGCCTTTGTTCCGGCAACTGCCTCCACGCCAGAACGAGCTTCGACGCCGACAACATCGACATCCACGTCCCTAATTACTGCAGGTAAGAAATGATATACGGGTATACGCTTATAACTGTTGACTATGTAAATAATGAACACTGAATGTATATTTTTTTTACATTTTGGATCCCTTTCATATAGGCAAGAGGAAGAGGGGCCATAACAGGTCAGAATTGTTGGATTCCTTCGTGACCGAGATGAAGGCTGAGGACGAGAGGCGTGAGAGGCACTTCCAGGCCATGCTCAATGAAGCCCGTGAAGCGAGGGAGCAAGAAGCAGCTCTACGGAGAGAGGAGATGGCCCAGACCGCTGCTTTCAACCAGGCCTTCCTGGGTGTGCTGGACAACCTTGTAAAAGGCAATGAATGGCCGCCGCCAGTGACCCAGTCTCCCATTTTTAAAATGTTTACATATATATATATATATATTTATACACTTGTGACAGACTATTGTGTAATAAACAAGTGGATGACCAATTTGTTACATAAATCTTCTTTTTTTAATAACTGTGTGGGAAATGTATTCATTGGTGACTGAAGCGCCACACAGGTAGTATTCTGTAATCATAAATTCATGCAAGGTTATGAGATTTAACATTAAAATAGATCTAGCTGTATTGATACCCGAAGGCAGATTCAGTTGTAAAGGATTCAAAGTATAAAAATACAAAACATCATAGTAGAATGAACTCTATGCACATTTGTACTACTACCTGAGTTTAGGGCTGCTCTTCTTTCCCATACTCACAATGGCCAGAAACACATGGATTAATCAGTTTGTCCAACAGACAGGAAATAAGAGCAACCTTAACATTAGGAAGTAGTGTAGATGTGCACAGAGCCCGCTGAAGGGTATTATTGCTGAGGGGATGAAGGATCCCCTGAATCTTTCAGTTCTGCAGCGCAATGAAAGGAGCACATGTTGCTCCAGGAGATTGAAGAGACTGTGCTATTGAACATAACAAATAAGTGATATAAATTCTGTTGGACAATTTATTCAGTAAAAAAAGAATAATAAGAGGCAAATATGTATAATAGGTACAAATGCGTTGTTACATCATTCTGCGGTACAATTTTTAATGAAAAGTATTGCACAAATACTGCATTAGAGCATCTCTCACATCTCGGCCCTCCTCCTCTACACCTCGAGCTGCTGCCACCATGGGCTGAGGTGGTGCTGCTGCAGGTACATCCCATGATGTTTCATACATCTCTCCATGACTTTCACACAAATTGTGCAGAGCACAGCAAGTCAGCACCATTGATTTCACCAGTTGGACATCACAGTCATTTCTTTTCAAAAGGCAACGCCACCTTCCTTTTAGCCTGCCAAATGCATTCTCCACAACCACACGTGCACGACTGACTTTTTGATTATACATATGCTGTTCAGCTGTCAGTCGTCCAGTGTCGTGGAATGGTTTCAAGAGCCAGTCCTGCAATGGATAAGCAGAGTCTCCAAGAATGTAATAGCCAGCAGTTAGGGCACCAATTTCCCTGTTGTGAGCAGGAAAGAGGTTCCTGCGGCTGGCTAACTCCCACAGTGTGGACAGTCTGAGAACCCTAGCATCATGTAAGCTTCCTGGCAGCCCAGTAAACACATTCCAGAACAACCCCTTTCCATCAACAACACCTTGAAGAATAATGGAGTGCCATCCTTTACGGTTAAAATAGTCAGTGTGATAATGCTGTGGTGCTATGATGGGTATATGGGAGCCATCAATAGCACCAACACAGTGTGGGAGCCCCCACCTGTTCTCAATATAAGTCGTAATTTCTCTGAATCTCCTTTCATCAGGAAAACGTATTTGTTCTGTCAACAACAATGCTTCTGCTGCAGCACAAAAGTCCTGCACACATCTGCACACAGTTGTGATGCTAACTCCAAAAAGATGTCCAATGCTTTGGTATTCTGAACCAGTAGCAAGCTTCCACAGTGCAATGGCAACTCGTTTTTTCGTGGCCACACATTCCCGGAAACCTGTGTCTTGTCGCTCCATGGCTGTACGCACTTTGTTGCACAAGAAGTTGAATGTTTCTTCAGACATCCGGAAGTTCTGCACCCATTGTGCGTCTGTGAAACTGGGAACAATAACATCCCACCACTGGGAGGCTCGATTGTATGCCCAGACCGACGGTTTGCGGCGACGATGCAACAACTGGATCATCTGAAACACACACACAAAGCATACACATTCTCAACACTTAATCTTGACAAAATGCAGCTATTACAACATGGTAAACGGGACTTACTCGATTAGCATTAGCTACCATTAACTTACCACAGTCCAAGCAGCAAATACAGCATCGCCTCGACGTCCTCCATTGTTATGGTCGCAAATGTGACCAGAGTTGCCGCATATAAAACACGTCACTGCGTTTCAGGCCACCTTACCATGAAGGCCCCACCCACATCGAGGTGGTACTGAACTACAATGGAAAACCACTGAGACCGAGTCGAGTCGAGCCGAGCCGAGTCGAGTCAAGCGGCGCCGAGTAGGTACTAATGGAAAAGGGCCATTAGTGTCTGATTAAATTGGTGGTGTTGTAAACTCTCTTCTTACTTACCCCTCGTAATATCTCAGCCTTCCACACATTGCAAGTCGCAGTCGAAGCGTCGGTCTTTGTAATTTTATAGCGCTGCCACACTGCTGACAGTTTTGCTAAAGTTTAGCCTGACGCCGCCGGTCTTGAAACTTTTAAGGTGGATACAAGACAGCGCTGCTGGGAAACCTAATTTCAGTGCAAATTATTAAATGTATATAGTTAAAAAAATATTTTTGTTTGTGTTATATGATTACTTTATTAATTTGTGTTAATCAGGATCACTTTTTGAGGAAAAAAATTATGAAAAAAAGATCAGCGTGTTATAATAATGTTGATCGGCCGATTCGATCCACCTTAAATTTTTAAGATCGAAGGCCGATCCGATCAGGGGATCGGGATCGGGACATCCCTATTTAAGACATTACATCGTTTCACAGTTATGTTCGGCAAATCAAGGAGAACCGTTTGATACCGAAGCCACCTAGGAGCAGACAAATGAGATGTTTTCTGCTCCAGCTGGATCACAGACACTGCGTGTGGTACCAAAATGTCAGATCAGTATAACCTACCAGATCACGTGAGGCATAAACGGCCTTCTCAGCTGCAGCCACAGCACGCAAACAGCATGGGAGTCCCGCTGCAACCGGGTCGAGCTTACCAGAGAAATACGCTACAGGCCTCAGCACCCCTGCAACAAAACAGATGTCATGAACCCCCCCCTCTCACTCACTGTTTGCGTGAAGGGACGTGTGGGGTCCGGCAGGCCCAGGGCAGGTGCAGTCTGCAGGGCCTGCTTCAGTTTCTTGAAGGCCTCTTCCGCCTCAGGTGTCCAACTGACCTTATCGTGTGCAGCCAGCCCTCGTCCATGGGTGAGGGAGGCCAACGGAGCCTCGAGCAGTGATAACGATCTGCCATCAGCTGAAATAGAATGACCCAAGAATTTTACCTGCTTCTTCACATACTGCAACTTGGACAAGCTGGCTTTGTGACCCCCCTTCGCCAGGTGCTGAAGGAGGGCGACTGTGTCGGTCTCACACTGCTGCCGTGTGGGACAAGCCAACAGCACATCATCAGTGTATTGCAGCATGACTGTCCCAGGGGACAAGGTCAAAGGTTCGGGGCTGCGTCTCAGAGCAGCGTTGTAGATCGTTGGTGACTCACAGTAACCCGGACACAGCCGCGTGAAGGTCCAAACCAGAACTGGCTGTCGGGATGGACAGGAACACTGAAAAATGCATTAGCCAAATCCACAACAGAAAACCATTTA